>MU280789.1:0-202115 GCA_022385605.1 Xylariaceae sp. FL0594
TTCCCCTAAACTTTATAAAAAATTCATGTTTTTTTTTTTTTTTTTTTTATACACCAAAAAAAAAAAAAAAAAAAAAAAAAAAAAAAAAAAAAAAAAAAAAAAAAACCTCATCGGCACGTTTTGCAGCCTCATTTAAAACGTCCATCTCCAAAATTAGAGTATCCTTAAGCTTTCAGATTTTTGTAGTTTGCTGGTGGCTGAAGAAGCGACGCAGAGTGAAAGTGTTGGATTACTATGTGCCAGTAGATAAATTCCAACCACTCCCTTTCATCTCGAAGCGGTGTCTGGCATGCTTTACAATGTAAGTGAAAACAGAAAGCCCGGCGCCTACAGCAGTACAACATGACGCATTCTTACAAGGCCCAAGTACTCCGTACCTTTTCCAACACACACAGTACATGATCTCGACAGTCCTGTTGCATAATGCACTGTACTGTACTGTACACACCATAACCAAAGCAAACCCTCAAAAGTCTCCTACATTACGACCATTGCGAACGTCATTCGGATTCGCCCCACGATCGAATAGGTACTGGGCAACCGTAACTCTTCCCGCGTCTATCGCAGCAAATGGAACTGTGAGGCCATCTGCATTCTCTGCATCGATAGAGACCCGTGCTCTCTGGAGAGTGCTTTCTTCAATACAGCAGTACGGTGTACAAATAGCACCTTTACGCTGCCAAGAAACATACAGTCAACGTTTCCCGATTTACACAGTACATGTCAGACCAAACCTCGGATTTTCGGGCTTCGGTGCATCATCTCCCTTCTATATCAGGAAACTCCAAACTCCGACACGAACCTTGAACAAGCCCGACACAAGCGAGACAGCACCATCCGATATTCCTTCTGTGCTCCGCTCAAGAACAGCATCTTGACTCAAAGTCTTCTATTACCTTGTTTCTGTAACAGTTAACTCGAACTTGCAACATAAGGATATACATACCTCTGCGTTAGTAATCAACTCTCCTTTCTCTCTTGTGAGTCTTAGCCCAAAAAAAGATATCGTAGAATATGCCGACGGATGGTCTAAAGGTTAGATAGAGAACACCGGAGTTAAGCCATCCCCCCTCTGTGGTGCATGAGAAAGACGAGGAGTTATGTAGTCTACTCACTAACCTAAACACTATTGAACCCTACCGGAGGAGAGAATAAGATCTTCAACCTATGTACATTATCCCCGTAGGATCCAAGCCAGCATAACGCGTAATACCCCCGTGAAGAAGTGATGGCTTAAAGCCGAGCATCAAATCTCGACCCTAATTGCGGACGACGTTGGCAAATGTAGAAAGTATAAGAGGGCGAGCGAGCTCCTCTCAAACTTGTGAATCTTCATCCCGTGGCATCGACATCTTGTGATAAAATCATAAACACTTCATCCTGTCCTTTCTTCGGAACACTTGCTTTTATAAAAAAAATACGAGGGAACCAGCTCACTTCAACTTGACAAACATGTCTCAGTCTCAGTCCAACCACATCAAGAACGTCGCCATCGTCGGCGTAAGTGCACACCCAACCTTACACTCTCCTCTCCACCCTTTAAGTTACTATCTATAATACGTTAAAAATTACATGTAACTTACACACACTCTCCCCCCTCAGGCAAACGGTCACATCGGGAAATGCATCGTGCAAGAGCTCCTCGCGTCCGGTTCTTTCCACGTGAAAGCCCTCACACGCTCCGCATCCAGCATCCCCTTTCCCCCCTCGCCCTCATTCACCGTGGCCGAAATCTCCTACACCACCCCCAGCACCATTGTATCCGCTTTAGCGGGGCAAGACATCCTCATCATCACGCTCTCGTCCCGGGCCCCTCTGGAAACGCACCTCGCCCTCGTGACCGCTGCCGCGGACGCAGGCGTGCGGTACGTGATCCCGAACGAATGGGGCGTCGAATACTCCTCTTCTTCACCCACAGACCCAGACCCAAAGAAGAAAAACACTCTCCCCGAAGACGTCTTCCTGCGCGACCGCCACGACGCAGTCATCAAGAGGATCGAAGAGCTGGGGAAGAGCAGCTGGATGTACTTCACCACCGGCTTCTGGCAGGCCCACAGTCTCGCCCTGCCGGACGCTTTCGGCTTCGACCTGCAGGCTAGGGAGGTCACTTTTTTCGACGACGGCGAGACCAAGATCAATACTGTCGTGAGTATTTGATTTATTTTCTTTCCCAATTCCCATTCCTTTTTTTTTTTTTGTCAAAACCCCTCGTTTATTTCCCAGATTAGTAAAAAAACTAGACTAACCAACAAAATCCAAAATAAAAATTCAGACATGGCAACACACAGCCAAAGCCGTAACAGCCCTGCTCTCCCTGCCCACCTCAACCCTGTCCTCCTCCTTCCTCAACACCCCCATCCGCACATCCACCTTCCTCGTCTCCCAAAAAGACATCTTCGCCTCCGTCCTCCGCGTGACAGGCACGCGGGAATCCGACTGGGCCATCGCGTACGTGCCCGCCGAGAAGCGTTACCAGGACGCCCGCGCCAAGCTCTACATGGCCCAAGATGACGACGACAGGACAGCGTACCAGCGCCTCCTGTACTCCCGCGCCTTCTTCAAGTCCGGCGAGGGCGACTTCGAGTCCAAGTTCGGCCTCGACGACGAGAGGCTCGGCTTAGCTTTGCCGTCCCACCAGAGGAACAACAAGAAGGATGACAAGGACGTGCTCGAGGCCCTGGACGAGGAGACCAGGTATGCTCTCCGGCTTGTGGAGACTGGGTTCACGTACTAGTGGAGTGGTGTTCAGCTTGAGGGAAGGGTGTAGGTACGCAGGGGGTGCAGAGGGGCGATAGATTATGGACGGTGGACGGTGGACGGTGGACGGTGGACGGTGGACATTCAAGAGTGCCAATAGAGTGTCTGTAATCCACATCGTGGAAAAATTTCTTAATTATATAGATTTCAATACTCGTTCATTACTGTCTATGACATGGTATATCCCCTCCTTATACGTGTATAAGCAGGTCGATATCAACCCCGGGCCTTGCCTGCAGTATCCTACACAAGAGCAGTCACCTCTTCTCTAAAGAACCGCCCTAAAGGCGACCTCACAGAGAAAGCATAGGCGGCGTACATGGCTCCCGCAATCGTGCTCGGGTCGACCCCCAGACCCATCGGCCACTGGACGAAGAACGATATCACCACGACCGCGATCATGATGGACAAAATCGCTGCCGACAAGTAGACACAGACGGTCTCGGCGCTTTCGAGCCGTACGCCGCTGCACGATATATTGCCCAGAAAGACAGGCAACAGCTCCGATGCTATAGCTGTGGCAGACACGATCCCAAGATAAACGTCACGCCGTGATTGTGAGAACGCGTGCCTCACGCCGGTAAAGGGGTTGCTTGGCGGCGACATGGCTATCGCCTGGCTTTTGTTCGGCCTTTTACTGTGAAGCAGCTTGTACGGGCTGAGGAAGGCGACAGCTGTTACGACGGATACGTTAGCCGAGTAATACATTACATCCAGGAGAGGGTGGATGGATCTTACCGTTGAAGAATGAGCCCCAAGCAAAGGAGATGAGAACCCCAGCGCCGCAAAACAAAAACCGGATACCTATCGCTTTACCAGCTAGCCCCGGCTCATAATCCGCTGGCCTCACAACTGCGCTGTACGCTGCGACTGCTGTCAAGACGCCGGCTAAGAGGACGATGAAGAGTATCCTTCCACCCAAAGAAAGAATGGAGAAAAAGCCAGCGCTCGGCCAGTGAAAGAGGCTCCTTGGCCGGATTTCCGTCTCGTCGGCAAAAGCGACTGACCTTCCGGCCTTCTTGCATTGTTTCACGTCGGCATCCTGGTTGAGGATGAGCACGCTGTACTTCATCACCCCATTCTCTTCCCAGGGACGTAGGCCGAATGTCTTGGTGCGGAGCTTGTTGACAAAGTCACGGGTGTCAACTTTGTGGCCTGGTTTACCATGACCATTGCTCTGATCATGTAGACGCAGTCGTTCCATGACCTTTCGCATATCGGTGCCTGCTGCAAGCCGAACCATGTCCGCCATATTCCAAGGGTTGCCTTGAAGACCCGTCCTCCAACGACGGAGCGTGATAGCCACGACAACGACGCCCACGATCAACAGTATGACCAGCGCTGAAAGCACTTGGGCAAGGACTGGGTATACCCCCAATGCGACGGAGCAAGTGATGGTGCTGCTGCCATCTTTGTGGGCATGGCAGTCAGGACCTTGAAGAACGAGCCGAAATACTTCGACACTGAGCGGTACGGTAAATGCGCCGATGACCACAAGGACGGTAGTCAGACCCAGGAGGTAGTGCCCACTTCTGAAGGACAGTAGTCCATCAACTACACTGGCAGGTCCCGTAGTCCTTAGCCACAAGGAGTCGGCCGCACTAGCACCCCGGGCGGAGACCAGAGCGTGAAAACCGTGGTAGAGGTTGACGTTTTGGTTCAGAATCTTGAGGGGCACTACCACCAGGACCGCAAGAAGTGTGGGAAGCATGAGGCCAGCGAGATATATACCGTCTGAGATCCGACGTAGCTCCAAAGTCTGGTCATTACTCGGACTGGACGGCGCCTCGGACGGTGCAGCGGATGGCAGAGGTGACGAAAGAACGGTGCTGGTAGGAATCGGCATTAGCACCTTGACGACCGTCAGGACGTGCCCGTTTTGGTCGTAGACGGTTGACAGTGAAGCCGTTTCAGCCACCTGCGTCGCCACCGTAGCCGTGGGGACGTTGTTACTGTCGAACAGGGTTGCTGTGGTTTCGACAACGTAGAACTCGGCGGTAGCCGTGGGCCGCCCCAACGGGTCCACCATGGTCGTCGTCTGGCCCAAGGTGAGAATATGTAAGAAATACGTGGCGGTCGGCTGACCAGACGAGTCGTACTCAGTCCGTGTTGCTACATTGTCTAGCACGTTATCGTTGAACGTGGAGACTGTGCCATTGGCAAAAGTCGTGGTGCCGACGTAAGTAGTCAGAGGCTCTGCTGCTTTCATGTGTGGTACAGTGACTACGACAGCTGTTTGCAAGATAATTCCAGATATAACAGTCGTGTGTGTTGTGGCCGTGGTTGTACTCGGCTCTGATAGGGACGTGCCGGTCTCTAGGCCCAGTGTGATTGTTGTGAAAGCCGACGCAGGAGTTACTGGCGGAGCCTGATCGGCCAAGCTGTGGCCGGAACCCGGAGATAATGAAGTATCCGTATGTGGCCTTTGAGCCCCCAGCAGATCAGGTGTGCTCGTGGTAGTAATGCTCCGGCTGTTACCATTCTCCGTGGCAGCAGTCTTCACAGTAGCCTGTGTGGTCGTAGCAGTAGCCGCTTCCTTCCCTGATGAGCCAGCTATTATTGACGCTTGTCCGGAATCAGACCCTGTAGCAGTAAGTAGAAAAACCTCAGGGACGCCAGTGCTGTTTCTGATCGGACCGTCGGATTGGTGTGTTGTGGCAGACACTGATGGTGAACCCGTGCCTGGGTGCTTGACATTTGATAAACTATGAGTCGCCTGGGCAGCCAGACTGGTGATGACGCTCGCAGTGGTCTGGTTACCGATTAAAAGAGTCCCTCCAGATGTCGTGATTATATGTGAGAAGGTTGATGTAGAGGGCTCAGGGGCAACGCCTCCCACGCTCCCAGGAAGCTTGGTTGCGGTTGCAATAGTAGTATTGTGCACGTCAGACTCGCTACCTTTAGAAACGGAAAGGGCAGGCGAGCCGGTAGGGGAGGGTTTCCGAGTGTCTGATTCATATGTCCTGGTAAGGTTGGATATAATTGTCGTTCCCGGTACGTCCGTTGGCCAATCTCCGGGATGCTTTAAAGAGCCTGTGGCGGAAGGTTGAGAAGTGTGTGTTACGCCAGCTGCGGTTGCGGTTGCGGTCGCGGTTGCTATTGTGGTTGGCAGAGTTGTGGCTCCTGGGCCGCCTGTTGGGCTATCAACAGCAGATCTGTGTGACGTCACAGTAGTGGCTTCTAGGGCCTCAGTCGAAGTATTTGCAGATATTTCCGACAGCGCCGTTGTTTCATGGGTTCCCAGTGCGCTGGTTTCATGGGGCCTAAGTGAAGTCGGGGTAAATGGGTGATGAGTAGTTGGCGAACTTGCCTCATCCGAAGTAAAATTCGTTTGTAGTGGAGGTCTTGTAGGAGAGCTACTCGGTATGGAACTCGACTGTTGGTCAGTTGGACGAGCTGGACTAACCCCAGCCAGCGATGGCGATGATGACAACGATTGTGTCAGCGATGAAGCATTTGAAGTCGAAGCTGTTAATGATGATGTTGATGATAATGCTGGCGGTCGTGTTGACATGGATGGTGGTAAAGTTTGTGATGTGAATGAGGATGATGATGTAAAATGTGATGTAGATCGTGATATCGATCGCGATGTGAACTCTGATGATGGTGACGTTGATACCGAGGTGGTTGTGGATGGTGATGGAGATAGTTCTCTAGACATTGATGTCGATGTTGATGTAAATAGTGATGTGGATGATAATGTCGACGGCAATGTGCTTGATGATGATGAGGGCGAGGATGATGTGAGCCTGTGTGGCCCAGGTGTGGTGAAACCAGAGGTGGATGTGCTGGGACCCTGAGTTTCAAGCGTATGGGAATCAGTGGAAGTGGAAGTGCTCATGGTCGGTTGATGATGATGATGGTTTTGGGTTGATGAATCTGTTGAACTTTCGGTAGTCTTTGTTGAGATACTAGTGTCGGCAGTAGTTGTTGCCTCGATGCTTCCTGTGTTGCTAGACGTCAACCGAGATAGGGTCGTAGTCGTCCCGGTAGAGAAGGATATAATAGAAGAGTATATAGTAGAAGTGCCCTCAGTAGTGCCAGCCATGGTTGGTTTAACAGATGTAGTAGAGCTATCCTTTAGAGCGTTACTGGTCGACGTCTTCGCGCTCGTTGTCGTTCGGCTAGACAATGTAGTAGACCTGGAGCTGTCTGACTGCGCATCACTGGTTGCAACCGTGGTGCTGGTCATTGTCGTCGTCGTCGTCGTCGTCGTTCGCCCACTCGACTTGGTTGAACTGGAAGTATCCTTTTGGGAGCTACTTGTTATGCTCGCGACACTTGTCGTGGTTGGTTTAGGCGTGCTGGTCGGGCTGGTCGAGATGGTCGTGGGGGTCGTGGTGGTCATGCTGGTCGTGCTGGTCGTGCTGGTCGTGCTGGTCGAACTGGTCGAACTGGTCGAACTGGTCGAGCTGGTATACACGCTCCGAGTTGACGTCTTCGTCGGTGCTACCGTTGAACTGTCCTGCTTCATCGTAGATTTGCTAGATGTTTCCCTAGTTGTACTAGGCTGCGTAAGTGGTGTAGTGGGATTACTACTGCCGCCTGTAGTAATGCCTCTAGTTGGACTCTTATTGCCACCACCTTCGTCCTTGGCTGAGCTTGAACTGCTGGCTGCGTCTTTCTTGCCATCCTGTACATTGTAGTTATCACCGCCATGGTCAGCAACCCGACTATCGCGGATTGGAGGTATGCCGGGGGTGCGGCTGCTAGCATCGAACACCGAAGATGACCTCTTGCGTATCTCGGACACATTCTGAAAGGCAGGCAGCGAGCCGTCAGTCTTGGACGCGTCGGGCAATAAGCGCAACGGCACTTCCCAAACGGCCAGGAAGACGAGGAGGCCACCCAACAGGCCCAGTAAGAACCGCCACCTCAGCGGCACCGGCTTGTAATCGTGGCGCGGCGGCGAAACGGAGATCAGTTTCCCATCGTCCATTCCTTCTGCACCGCGATAGCTGTAGTCCTCCACCTCCTTGCGCTCGTCGATGTAAAGCCCGCCGGGTGATAGCGCAAGAGGGTACGATTCGACGCGAACTTGCATCCCTTTGCCGGCCTTGACACTGTCCGAGTAGGCAACGCCGGCGTAATTTTCCACGACCTCATGCTCTACCACCTCTGGCAAGTTATAGCTAGCCATCTCGGCATATTGAACCTCTCTATCGGTTAGATCCACCTCATCAAATTGCTGTATGGGCAAGGCCAGGTAGTCATCGCCCACGAGAGTAGTGTCTGACAAGGCCGGCGAGGTGTCTGTGCTGAGGAACGTCCGTTCGTGGATCGATGGCGAGACCAGGGCTTCGTGATACGCATGTCGAGCTCTGTCTGTACCATCATTCGGGTCCGGGTGTTCTCTCTCGTGCTGCTCCACGTCGTTCTGCGGGAGGGGCGCAAAGCGCTGCCCACCGGCACGCCGAAGTCCACCCGGGATGTGGTGCATCTTCGTGGAAACAAGTTGTTGACCTTGGCAAGGGCTCACTCTTGAGCGTCCATCGCACTGGAATCGGAGCGCCACCGGATTTCCTACGTCTTCTCGGAGGATGGAAGAGGGTGAAGTGTAACCGACAAATATTCAATCACAAAAAACATACCAAAAGACTAAAGTCGCAATCCTGCTGTGTTGTGTCTATCTAGAATGACTTTCTCACCCCCATTGCGACCAGACGTATATGACGGAGAGAGAGAGAGAAGCAAGGGCCAGATCGAGACACGGCTCGGACTTCTGTGCTATCACCAAGAGGCCCGCAACAATCTTACCCCTCGAATGCCGTGCATATTGTTAGAACAATTCTGGCCTACCCATTTTTATCCCACGTCGACGAGGCCCTGGCAAACGGACATGGAGGCTTCTGTACTGTAGGGTGCGCCACACATGACCATTCGCCATGTCGAGCAGAGCATGCCGGGTGGTGCAGGCCAGGGAACAACGTTGGCTGTTCAGCCACCAATCATGGGCTGCATGGCGAGGAGGGTATGGTTACATCTGATTCTCACCTCGCATCAACACTATCTTGGGGGCCCGCTTGGGAGTCTGTGCCGCACATACTCTGGACGAAGAGCACCGTTGTCGAGAATCGCCGGAAGGCTAGGCCATCGGTGGACTTGTCCTCTTTTGTACCTCTGCAGCAAACCGCAGCGAACGAGACGACCTCACGATGTACAGTCATAATATCCCCCGGGCGGCTATGTATGTATAATGTGGACGGGGCCACGCAGAATTGGAGGCTCTGTTGCATTACAGCACTTGGGTTAGGCTACTAAGTCTAGGATGCCAAGTAGGCCGAGAGCATGAGCTGCGAGTCATTCCGCAGTATAGCATTCTGATGCTGTGCAATGCCCAGATGCTCAATTGTGCACGAACGGGTCGATTTGAGTGCTGGCAGTGCGCAGTTGGTGGAAGGCGAAGAGACACAACATTTGTCTGGCACCAAGTTACCAACACGAGGGAGAGAGGGAGACGGGCCAAGTTGGTGTTCCTCGCCCAGTTGGGAGCGTGTGCGTGTGGTGGGGAGTTCCGACCCTGGCAAGTCCCAGAGTGCATCTTACCAACATCTGCAATGCGACAGCCACAAAATCCGAACAGTAATCCGATTCGAACCCGGACAAAGTCGAGCAGAGCCCCCCTCCAAAGAAGCGGACAGAGGTGGCTCAGGTTATAATAATAGAAGAGCTTGGTTTTTTGTGAATTGTGTAACAACTGTCAGATGGATGTGTTCTGGAGATATCCGACCTGGCGCTGCAACTGGGTAAGATTCAATCTGACCTTCCACCTCAAACCCCGCCCGCAGTCTGCAGAGGTAGCAGCTGCCGGTTGGGTAGTGAAGCAGGCGACTATCTAGACTAACCCAAAGTGAGGAGATGCCCTTACGGCTGCTGCGGAGTCTGGACTCAAGTTACACCTTCCCTGTCGAAGGAGGCTTGTATGTAAAAGCGTGGACTTTGCGAGGGTGGGTTTCCTTGTAACCTATCAGGGGGGTGGTATTGGCCTTACAGCATCGGCACATCGGGTACCAACACCAGATTGCAGAACCCCGCTTTGTTCGTGTCGTGCTCTGGAACGTATCATAATTCTGTCAAGAAGCCCTGCTCAGGACTTTGGCGACAAAACAGATAAGGGCGAGAGAGTGAAAAGGAAAAAAAAAAAAAAAAAAAAAAAAAAAAAAAAAAAAAAAAAAAAAAAAAAAAAAAAAAAAAAAAAAAAAAAAAAAAAACTATATCCTCACCGATAGTCAGAGCGTATGTATGTGACACTATCGTTTTGCGCAGTGAGTATTTGGAAGCGAGGCTCTCACGGAAATCTGGCAGGATTCCCTACCCGTACCCTGCATCATTTGGCGTAGTCTTTGCAGTAGACTAAGTATGTACAAGTAATCCACTCGCCTCGCCTCCAGTCGAAGAATGAGGTGGCAGGCGAGGTACATAGTTAATCTCACGATGGGGCGCAGCAGAGGGCAGGTAAGTAGGTAGGTAGGTAGGTAGCGATGCAAGCAGCATCTGCACAGCCCTGCAGGTTTTTCTTTGCAATAATCTGACATTAGTTTTTAAGTAAGTTTGTCTATTCCAGACTCCAACATAAATCTCATAAACATATTCAAAATACATCCCCAACATTCCAACATCAAGGTGCCCAACTCTCCGATCTATGTGTGCTGGCGAGTAGCTTCTGCCGAGACGAGAAGGTCGTCTCCCGGAATCCGACCGTGTCGATGCGCTTGCGTTCTGGCGTCATGGGAGGATGAGAGCTCATCGTCGAGTATGACCGCGCATGACTACTGCTCGTAGACAGTGAGCGCACGCTGGAAGACGACGGCGAAATGATGGACCCGTCGAAAGAGGGGGCGTGCGGTCTGGTATATACTGGGCCGACAGGTTCAATTTCCACCGACTCTGGCGCAAGATCTACGTCAGCCAAGGACGTTCTCGAAACCTTCGACTTGATGATGTTTCGAGGCAGATTGCATTTCGAGATGGATTGCAATCACACGAGATTCTAATACACTGGGCACGGGAGGTTCTCAGACGCACCAATATGTGACCATGAAAGGGTTGGTGGTGGTTCCGCGAGATGCTCTTCGAGAGTCTTCTCAGCCCTACACAGATCAGGTTAGTCTATTAAAAGTCGCGAAATAGCAAATGATAGTGACTGAAAGGCTCCCATCGCTCTCTGAATGTGGCCATGACGCGAGAATAATAAAAAACTCACTCTTCAAGCTTAGTCTCCAACTTTTTTATCCTCGTCTCCAGAGTCCGTGACAACGTCTTGAATTTATCGTTATCAGGTAGCACTAGCACACGCACAAACATACGTTAGCATCTGCGGGCGCTGGCGCTGGCACTGACTTGACGAGGACCAGATTTAATGTAGGTGAGGTGAGGGCACTTACTCTTGACTGTTCTCTGCAGCTTCTCGATGACAGAGCTGCCACGATTCACATCATGCGACAGCAACGTCACCTGGCCCTCTGTGCTGTTCAGGTTATCCTCCGCAGCTTCGAGGCGCTGGCTGAGGGCCTTGACTCGGCTGTCGATGACGCGCACGCTGTCATCGATGGCTTCGACACGCTGAGCCGAGGCACGTGTCTTATTGTCGCCGTTCCTGCAGGTCTCCTCGACAGCGTCCAGCCGTTGGCCCAGGGTCCGTTGAGCGATGCTGTTCGCTTCCTGGTCCAGCTGCTTGCTGTCGATGGTGCGCACGTAGCCCTCGAAGGCGTCCATGCGCTCGCTCACGGCCCTGTGCACGTCGTCGAGAGCTTGCTGGTCCAGCTTTATGCGAACTTCGAGTTCCTCAACTCGCTTGTTGAAGCTCTTGCGCACATGCTCTTCGACATTTTCGACCTGCTCGTCCACCATTTTCCGGAACTGTTCTTCGAGAGCCTCGACCTTTCGCTTAAGAGCCTCGTCGAATTGCCTCTCGAGAGCTTCTGTCCGCTGTGCGAGCTCCCGCTTGACAGAGTCCACATTTTCCTCCGGGCCGGTGAGTTGCTTTGGCGGCGCTTGACTCCTCTTCCTCCGTCCCAGCCAGAACCAGATAAGGATGGTGGCCAGGAAGATGCCGCCGTAAGAGAGGCGAACGTTGGCGTTCTGAGACGCCGCATTCCACTGCGATGCGGCGGACCGGAGACCGGCGTCGCCAGGGATGGCATTGCCGGAAACTAGGCTGTCTAAGACCGCATGCCCGGAAACTATGTCCTCTGGCTGCCCTAGCTCCGGAGTCGAGCTCTCTCCCTCGCTTCCAGTACTCTCAGACGTCAGCGGCCCCAGTGGCTCGGGCGCTGAACTCCAGGCCTCCGAATCGTCGGGATTTGACGCGTCAAGGTCGGAGTGTGACGCGACTTGCTGGTGGGCGCCAGGCTCCGGACTCGAGCCGAATAGCAGACTGTTCCAGTCTACAAATGCCGGCATGCCAGGCGCGTTAGAAACCCCCTGTCACAGAAAAGATAACAAACAAAATATTCCTAATTCCTGATTCCTGATTCCCTCAAGCGCAACGCGCAAGACACAAAAAATGGTGAGCTTTAACTGGTGCAAAACACAAACAAAGGAAACAATTTGACTTGTCGAAGCAGAGTTTGGGAAGCTGCCCCACCACCGCGCTGTGTGAAATTGGATCGCAGACAACCCAAAGACTACAGGACTTTTCCTTCGTGGCTCGACTTCCTATCTCATGGCCGGGGTTATCGGTGGTTTGGAATAGGAAAGGCTGCCAGCACAACTTCTCCACAGACTCTCCAATCCGTCCGCCAGAGTGATCACTGATCGATCAGACTTGCCAGTCGACGTGGCGGAGCGCGTGCTGGTCCCTTTTTCGGCCACACGATGGTTACTGTGTAGCGTTGTTCACTAGCACACTGGGGCCCGCTAGCTCGAAATAAGTAATTCGCCAACTAAAAGGGGTAACACACAGAGAGTGTTGAGTACAGGTTGAGCTCTTGAGTCTTGACCGCTTTTTCTTCTCGTCCTCCTTCCTCTATTTTATCACGCAAATTCTCTGGCTATCTCGCTCCTTCCTGCTGCGTCCTTCTGCCAGATTCATTTGGAAGATATGCATTTTCACTTCTTCAAATCCATATTGACCAAAGCATAGAAAGAATCTTCAACGGGACTAGCTCAGTCCTTAATAAATCCCAAATATTAGACTAGATTTTAGTTTCCGTCTGGTGAAATTGCAGGGTTCCTCACCAGCGCTGATTGTACCGATATCGATATCTGGGCAGTCATCTGATAGGCGGTCTATTGCCTGTCTATGTGGCCCAACGGGGCTTCCTACAGTTCTAAGCCATCAGAGTTCCCCCTGAAACAGTCTAGCCTCCGATGGATTTTTCTTTCTTTTTTCCCCTTTTCAATGTAGCCTTGTCATCTGAACGCTCTGATAAAGTGCCCCGTCTATGCTGTACAGTGTACAGTAGTACAGAGTGCACGCAGCGTAGGACGAGGTGTAGAATGGTGTGCAGAGGATGAGCTCGAACAGATAAGCAGGCAGACAGGGATGTCGGTAAGTGAAGGTTTGATTTGATTTGATTGAGACAAGAGGGGTCCATTTCTTTGGGCAGTCGCACATGTGAAAGTTTGGAGATGGCCTTCACATTTTGTTCTGTAGATACACTGTTTGAGTGTTACAGATCCAAATCGTCAGAACTGCCTCAGTTCCCCTCTCCTGGAGACTCCGCCACCTGGTCGCTAATACCTGTCAACTGGCGAATCGCCCCGCAAACTTGCACTTTTCGGTCGCGGGAAGTTGGCACAGACGCGTTTCGCGTTGAATAATGATGCATCTATCTAACCTTACAGCAAGGGCTTCTCCTCCCGGCGATTCTTTCTCTTATGAAGAAGTATTATGGCTTGGTTACGGCATCTGCCCTCTCTTGCAGGTGGGTGAACTAGTAGCTTCCATGCTTCACATTTACCATACAGTGCTCGGCTTTGAGTTAGAGTCGACCGCGCAGGATGTTGTCAAGTCGCGGACGGTGCTGCTGCGAAATAAATGAGCTTGGTTTCTTTGCGTGGCAAAATAGCCCATGCCGAACTCCATCGGTGTTATTGGTTTCAAGGTGGCACCGACCAGTATGCAGCAGTACGGTGCACATAGCGGGCACTTCCAAGTCCCGGATATCAGCTGGAAAGCCTCGTAAGCTCCAAGGGCCCGAAGCCGGTGAAAGTGAGTTAGTATGTAAGAGCGTGTGTTGAGGAGCGTCATAGTACGCGTGCTTCGTCAGCATCGACGCAAGAAACACCGGGATCATGGGCTTTGAATATTTCCACATCATCAAGTACTAAAATGTCCCTCCGGAACCATTTTTGTGGACGGACAGAGTCTCTCCTCCTTCTGATCATTTTTGCCATCTCGAGCACTCAACCACATTGCCGAACAAGACGGGCGAGACAGTCACCAGAAAGGATGACAAGCAGCAGTACTCCCATGGTCGCATATTCACATTCTCGAATACTTGCACGGTGAGGTTATTATATTTGCTCACTACTTTCTATTGACCGTGAAGGATCCTGCGTGTCCCTCTCTCCCAGTTCCAGTTGGCACCCTACCTACCCACACGCGACAAGATGGCTTCCCCCTCGGCCCTATACGTCGATAATATCCGGAGAAAACGGAATGTCTGGGGCCAGATGATTGTGGATAGCTTTCGCTTGCTGGGGGCATGTCGGAAGGCGCGCAAGCTTCTCATGACGGCAGCGTACAGTGTCGTTATGCTCATCACGTTCACAGCTGCCTGGTTTTATGCCGGTGGCCACACAGGCGCCGTGGTAGGTCCCGGAGTTCCCAGGGACCTGGGCCAAGGCGCTCTTCGTAGCGCCAGCGAGGCAGCAGCTGCTGCTCCAGCTGCTGGTGGAAACCCCGGCGGCGGGCTGCGGATCGTGGTTTTCGGCGGCGGAGACGTTGCTACGCCTGGCAACTATACCGGGGGCAGTAAATCGGATGAGAGGCACCTTGCCTGGACGGAGGTTATGTGTCAACACGTCAGTCAACACTCTAATGGACAACCTCACACGTAATTCGGGAGAAGGATGTAGCTAATTTATTAAATAGTTGGGCTGCGACACTTACCTCTCATTCGTCCCAGAAGCAGAGGGCATGAGCGGAGCTATCATGTCGAACCCTCTCCTCCAAGCGGCACACCAGCTTCTCGCTGCCCACACGGATCCCGGGCCACAGTCCGACGGCAAGGAGCCGGAGCTCGACTACTCGTGGGTGCCGGCGGCGTATCCGGTCCCATCCTCTCGACCGGACCTGGCATCCCAAATCGATGAATTCCTCTCCTCGCCTAAACAAGAAGCCGAAGAAGGAGATCGAGCTCCAACTCCGCCGCCAGCCGAGACCCTCTGGGTTTTCAACGTCGGCTACACGGACATCTGGAACCTCGTCGCACTGCCCCGGCACTTGGCTACCGAGGTCCTCGACGCGGACCTCACCGACATGTTCTTCCAGATCAAGCGGCTGTACACGGCCTCGCAAAGGCGCGACTCTGCCGCGTACTCGAACTTTTATTCTCCACCCCATCCTCATTCGAAGTCCAGTCCTTTTCAATACAAGATGCCCACACCCAACTCCTCCCTATTCTCGTCCTCCGCGTCCTATTTGTCATCCACCTCTCCCTTCATGAGCCGGCGTGCAGACAGCGACACCCAGAACACTGACATGGGCAAGGATATGGAGATGAACTCGATGGCGTGCAGACGCGAGCCCTTCAGGATCTTCATCACACAGGCCTTCGACGTCACCCTCACCCCGGGATGGGAGAATTCTCGTGCCAAACCGCCCTCTCCGCACACCCTGTCCGATCACATGCGCAACGCGGCCTTCCTGACCGAGTACTGGAACAGGCTCCTGCGGACCGCAGTGGACGACTGGCTGGACAGTCTCGATCCGGCCGACTGGTCGACGGCCGACGCCGTGGACATCAACGTCCTGAGCGCGCTCTCTCACCACGAGCCCATCAGGACGGAGTCGCAGATGCTGAGGGAGATGGACATAAATAATGCCAATCCCAATCCCAATCCCAATCCCAAGTCCAAGTCCAAGTCCAAAACCTCTCCGCCTTCCAGTAGTGGCAAGGGAACCGATGGTAAGGATCAGACGCAAAAACAAGAAAACCGCGTCACGGACTTGACTACAGACGCAAACCCAAACATAAACACATATATCGCCCTTCCCCGCCGCCAGGCAGCGTCTTACAGCATAAGCCGGTACATCCGCGAGTTACTCATCGACCACCAGATGCGCGACAGCAACCTCTCCGACGCCAAGGGCTTCGGCACTCGTCCCCTAAACGCGGGATTCGAGCACGTAGACACGTCCTGTGTTTCCCGCCGCCGAAGCACAAAATCAGAATCGCTCGAGGAGGTAGAGGTAGAGGTACAGGTGTGTGCAAAAGAGGTTGAGGATGAGTACCTGTTCTACGACGACTTCACAGTCGGACCGCGCGCAGTGCGCGAGATCGGTGTCCTCGCTGCCAGAAGACTCATGGATCAGGTCGAGGTGAGGTCGCGGTGGAGGAGTGCTGGCGAGGCGTGGATGGCTGGCATGGTGGCTAATGGGGCGAAGGAAGGCAAGAAGGCCGTGAGGTTTAGAGCTTGATTTTATTCTTTTTCCCTTCTCTTGGGTGGCCGTTTGGGATTTAAGGTTTGATTGATTTAGATATGGGGTAAATAGATACCCAGGCGTGCCAGGGATTTTGCATTCGGGACATTTCAAACAAAAAGGAATCGTTTTTTTTTGGTCGTGTTTATTTATCTACTACCAGTTTGATATTCATTCCACGGACGAAAATTCTCACCCCACTCCTCTTTCTCCATGCTCTGTATTCAAGTTTGAAACCTAACAGTGAATAAATAGGATGTAGGTATATCAAGACACATATACATTAGTAGTATTCCATTGACATAACGCCCGGCAATAGCAGTAAAGTAAATATCTACCGAGAAATGTACCCGCGTTGCAAATCTAGCCCCTTTTTACCTTTTTAAGAGCGCCATATTGCCTTCCTTGAGGTATCTTAAAATGTGCACATGATCATCCCCTCCGACTGGCTGTGCTATAAAACTTTCCAAAAAACCAAACCAGAAAAAATAAATAGTTTTGTTTATACCCATTCCTTGGGCTCTCTAAGGACATCGACGAGGCGCTGCTCGCGACTCCGGGGTTCGGGCTCGTACATGTACCTCCACGAGGCCGTCAGGGGCAGGCTCATGAGGATGCTCTCGACGCGGGAGCCGGGCACGTTGAGGCCGAAGGCGGTGCCGCGGTCGTGGACGAGGTTGAACTCGACGTAGCGGCCGCGCCGGACCTGCTGCCACTCCTTCTCCCTCTCGGTGAAGGGCATGTCCTTCCTCTTCTCGATGATGGGGATGTACGAGGGCAGGAAGCTCTTGAGGCAGTCCTGGATGAAGGCGAAGGTGTTCTCCGAGTCGGCGACGGTCTCGTCGAGGTCGTCGAAGAAGATGCCGCCGACGCCGCGCGACTCGCCGCGGTGCTTGTTGCAGAAGTACTCGTCGCACCACTTCTTGAAGCGCGGGTAGTAGTTCTTGTCGTGCTTGTCGCAGGCGTCCTTGAGGGTGCGGTGGAAGTGGACGGCGTCCTCGTCGAACAGGTAGCTGGGCGTCAGGTCGCTGCCGCCGCCGAACCACCAGGCCTGGGGCGTGCCGTCGGGCCGCATGGTCTCGAAGTAGCGGTAGTTGAGGTGGACGGTGGGCGCCATCGGGTTGCGCGGGTGCAGCACGAGGCTGAGGCCGAGCGCGTAGAAGTCGAGGTCGTCGACGTCGGCCGCCACCGTCTTGTGGTTCTCCCGCATCTTGGCGATGGCCGGCTTGGGCAGCGTGCCGTACACGACGCTGATGTTCACCCCGGCCTTCTCGAACACGTTGCCCTCCTGCAGCACGCACGAGAGCCCGCCGCCGCCGTTGGGCCGCGTCCACGTGTCCTCCTTGAAGCGCTTGCCGTCGACCTGCTCGAGCGCGTACACGATCTCCTTCTGCTGCTGGCGGATGAACTCCTCCATGCGCAGGCGCATGGGCGAGTGTTCCGTCACGCCCTCTTCGCGTTTCGTCCGTTCATCGAGCTCGGCGACGGAGCGCGCATCGAACTTTGTGGGTTTCTGGGTAGCCTGTATAGAACGGGGGTAAGGTCAATTGATGCCCGGATGTAGTCGCAGAGGGGTGGCGGAAAGGTACCATGGTGTAGGCTGTCGATGCTATGCACGTAGTCGCCGCCATTATGCCTAGTACGCGAACTGGTAACCGTCGAGAAGAGCTTGTTGAACTGTAGGAATTGGAACTGAAGGGACGTGTCGACTTCGAGGCTTGCGAGGGCCTCAGTCGCATAAAAGCGAGCCGATAAAAAGGTCTACCAGCCATACTTGAGCTTGTCTTGTCAAACGGCAGTTGTGTGTCAAAAGGTCTAGACAAGGGCGGCCCCGATAATGGGAAGATTATCACGTATCGTCCGGTACAAAATCGTAAGATTTATCGCTGCGTTTACCGAATTGGAGGATCTCCGGGAAGCTTTCCTGGTCTCTTCCAGGCTGGCGGGTGCTGTAAAAGGTACATACAGGGATCTTCTGATGCATGTTTGTGGTAATCATGCCACAGCTAACCCAATAAATTCTAACCAACCAACCAACCAACCCACTGATCTGACATGACGCTTCTTCTGCGCCAGGTACCGGCGGGGCAAGTCGGCTGCCCCTCCTTCAGCCAGTGGTACGGGCTTGTTGTCCATACAAATAACCTCAATTGGCAGTCATTATTCACCCATGTCGATGCGATATTCATGTCTCCGTTGGTTCTGGAACTGGTGATAGGCAGAAGTTGTCAAGTGTGGGCAATAATGCTTAGTAGATCTAGTAATAGACTTACCCCAGCAATTAGTTTGAATAGAGTTGAGAATTTGGTTTGAAGCCGAACAAAAAAAATAGAGAGAGAGGGAAACAATGTGACAACAAAAATGAAACAAAGGAAAGGGCAGGCAGCAAAAGAATATCACATGACCTCGCTGGGGGTCGAACCCAGAATCTCCTGATAACAGTAGAACTTGAAGCTCTTTCGTAGTCAGACGCCTTGCCATTGGGCCACGAGGCCAGTTGTGCTCTTGGATGAAAAACATTTTTGCTAAATTACCTCATAATGCACACAACGGCAAGTAACGTAGTGCTAGTGACTTTACATGCACTGTTTTCACTTGTGAAGTATCTACATTTGGCAAATACTGGCAAGACCTGTGTTTTTACATGTGTACGAGCGAAGACTGGAAAAGTCAATGCTCTGCACAATTTATTTACCTGGAATGCCTGCATTTGCCTGAAACGATTTAAACAGACACGAGTCTGTGAAGATGAGCACGCATCAAATCAACAGTTTGGTCATGAACATATCAAAGTGCCATCAATTGGCAGAACCCCACCACATGTGAATGAGATCACCACCAACTTCCCAGTAGGTTAAGGTTAGGATTTATAAGAATGGGAGTCCATGCTACCCCCCTCTTAGTCACTGAGCGTTTAAAAAAGACTTTGGAAATGAACACAACAACACTGAAGAATTACATCAATAGATAACGGTATGGATTCGGGTACGCGTTCACAGCTGGACCAGTGTGGAGCGCACAGGCCTACCAGCCATTGTTATAAAGGCTTAACTAGCCTTCACAGAATGACACTTTGTGGATGACCATTCTGTCGGCAAACTTGTTCAGTCTTTCAAAACAATAACCAGTATGGTATACCCAACTGCACTGATAGCCCATTCACATTCAACATTGGATGGGCAACACCTGCACATCCCAAGCGACAGAATTCCTCATCGGTGACATCTTTAAAGTGTTAACTTCCTCCCCTTACCTTGGCATCGGCGTCTCCCCTCTTCGGCACAGCTTCCATACCTACGGCCACATTTTCATCGATCGTGCCTCAGAGACTTGAAGATGCCGCTCACTGACGAGGAAATCGAAGAGGCGGCCCAAAAATTGGCCGTCTTTCGCCAACATGCGGCCGAGTGGGCAGACCAAATCGAGGTTTATGCTAAGCTTCACGAGGCGTATAAGTCCCTGAAAGTCAAGTGCGAAGAGGAAACGGCCGAGAAACAGAAATATATGCAGCTTGTTCGCAAGGCCAATCAACACCCCTTCGTCACGGTCTTGATCGACGGGGACGGATACATCTTCCATGAAGACTTCTTTAAGAACGAGGAACGGCCCGGTAAGCCAACCCCTGAGGGCGGCTCGCATGCTGCACAACAGCTCCATAAGGCCATCGGTAAAAGCCTCCAGGAGAAAGGGCTGGAGGGGTGCGCGGTCAAGGTTTACGTGTACGCAAACCTCACCAAACTTAGCTCAACCTTGTTCCGGAACAACCTCGCCACTCCCGACAGACGTTCCCTCGCGCCCTTCTGGGCCAACTTCAACAGTTTGCACGGCCTCTTCGACTTCGTCGATGCCGGCGAAGGCAAAGAGGCCGCCGATTTCAGGATCCGGGAGCAGCTTAGGTTCTACTCCAATAACATACAGTGCAAGCATATCTACTTTGCAGCCTGCCACGATGCCGGTTACGTTGCGGAACTCAACAAGTTCCTGGGCGAGCGAGAAAAAATCACGCTCATACGGGCGCCTGGAGCGGGCTTTCACGAGAAATTCTCCAAACTGGGCTTGGACGTTGTAGAACTGCCTGGCATTTTCCGCTCCACTCCCCTCGAGTCTGCCGTGGATCCAAACTTAAGCACGACAACCGATTGCCCGAATGCATCCTCAACGGCCAGCGGGGGCGCCCCCTCTGATCACAAACCTAAGGCCCCAGTAGGCCAGGTTAAGAAATGTGTGTACTTTCAAGCCGGAAAGTGCAGGGACGGGAGCACATGCAGGTTCGTGCATCAGGGCATCACAAATAACCCTGCAGATAGCCCTGCTGGCCCGTCACAATCGAACAGCCGGATAACGCGCCAAACCGACTGCTTGACCGGGCATGGCCAAGGGAACTTCCCGCAAATTCCAATCGACACGCCTGTCGACGACTTTGGCGAAGGTCCGAGCCTAGACGTAACACGGTCAAGGGTCGGCAGAACGCGTCTGAAGCTGCCGAATAAGAAGGAGCTACAAGCAGGATGCATATTCCTGAGCCGAGATAGGAAACGCCTTGATCCTTACACGCCAGTCCCTAGCGTTGCTGCCCAGAACGAGTTTGAAATGCAATCCGCTACAAAGGGGTACTGCAATAAACAGCAGTTAAACGGATACTGTCCTAACAAGAACTGGTGCCACTACGAGCACCAACTGATACCAGTGCGCTTACTCTCTGTTTTGGAGTGGAAGGCGCGTACGCTTCCCTGCACCAAGCAGGGCAAATGCCGAGATCCGTCGGTAAGCAATTTTATATATCCTTATCCTTTTACCTAAAATTCCTTGCACTTTTTGCCAACCCTGTCACGCGTTTTATAGTGTTTCAACGGCCATGTATGCCAGAATCCCAACTTCCTTAGAACCCGTGATCCGAATAACCATCACTGCAAAATGCCATCGGAAGCGCACCAGGTCGACTTCAGATCACACACAATGGTGCGTCCCGGCCCGCCTTACCACTACCCGAACGCGGGAGGCAATACGGTCAGCAATTCCCCCTTACCCGAAGCCCTCGATCCTGACGGCCAGGGAAATGGGGCTCCCCCGAACCAACCCTGCCGGAGCCTCCTTGATTAGTTGGAGATGGGCTCCCCCGAAAAGAGCCCTGGCTTGGAGTCTCAATCAACGGCCTCAAGCTTACGAAAAAATGGTTTACGAAATCGAGAACCGGATTGAGGACGGTGTTTCACACCGGAGAAACTTGATCCCTTCAAAAAAAAAAAAAAAAAAAAAAGGGCAAACCTTTATACCAGTTTTCCCGTACCTAACCGGGAAAATACCAATCGCCTTTCCTGGAACCTCCACGAGAACTCGCGAGTGAGGCCAAAAAGGGCCAAAAGCTTAATATCGCAATAGGATGAGGCCAATAGCCAAAAGGAATTTCTTCCTTTTTTTCGAGAAATGATGCATACAGCAAGGAGTACCCGCGCCGGGGGTGTGAGGGAGGGGGGGTGGCGCGGGGGGCATAGACAAGAAAAGACATAGACAAGAAGAGACGATTGAACGAGCATGAAAAAAAGATAATCATAATAAGAGGCAAAGCGGTCGGAGATCTAGACTAGAGCAACGTTTCCTCCGATGGTCGCTAGATGGATACTTATTGTTAGAGCATGAGATCTAGATCTAGATACTAGACTAGATGCGCTTACAGAGGCAGGCAGGTACCAGCTAGACTAGACATCGGGAGAGTCGGGACGACTTGAGTCTCTCTAATAGATAATAAATAATAAAAATAAATAATAAATAGACGTCAACACTTAAGTTTCTCTAGGGGATAAGCAATATCTGCCCGTGCTTGATTCTCTTTTTCCCTGCTAGACTTCTAAACTCAGCCTGTTTAAGTAGGGACAGTATGTAGTCTCCTGCTTAGGAAGATTTAGACACGGATAGAACACACGAACTCACTTTTGCGGCGTAAAGTTAAAATTTCTTAACCTAAGATATCCGATGTATATCCTCGAGTCCTTGTCCATCTTCTCCCTTCTATTGAGAAAAGCTAAACCGAAAACTTCGATGCCGTGTCCAACACGAAAAATATATTACAGATATGCCTGCCCCCTGTTCAGGAGACCTAATGCATTCTGGGAGAGCTCAGGTTTTCCCTTCGTATTGCAGCCGCTAATTCGGCTAGCTATAACGTTCTTCTTCCTTGTTTTGTTCTTAGCCATCATTGTCACCGAATACTTTGCTCTCTACTTCTAACCTTGCTTAAATAACCTAACCTAGGAGATGATTCCTTTCTTTCTTCTGGTTAGAATGTCATTTCCCCTTTTCTCCCATCATACGGGTTCATATGAATGATTGTGTGGTCACACAAGCCCTAGTGTACAGGGATAGAGATGGAATTAAGGAACGTTGGCAGTTTGATGACGCCCAAAACTTGTAAGTAAGTAAGTAATATAGAAAGGAAGGAAAACAGATGGCATCAGTATCTCGTCGGCCGGGAGATTGTTGGCTCAAATACGAATTACTGGCAACTGCGTGGGCATATCACTAACGGCACTGAGCAATAATGATTGATTAACCTTGCGTACTTTAGTCTACATAATAGTTGCGATAGGGCGTTGTCACCTGTTCGCGCATTATGAGAAACTAAAACATACCTAAACGTTGGCCCAGTCACCAAAACACACACTCACTCAGGGGTTTCTATACCCATCTTCTCCTGCACGTTGCTCGGGTAGGGCATTGTTTGTCCGAGTTTTTTATCCCACCTGCAAAGCCTTGCCTGTCCATTATCTTTCGGGGCCAACCTCGAGTTTTTTTTTTTGAAGTTTGCTTTCCTTGTTCGGACTCTCCCTCTCCATCCCATGTTCTTTCCTTCTACTCTACTCTACTGTACTTATTACCTCCACTCTACTTAATATGACGACGCGGAGCCAGACCATCAATCGCCTTGCTCCAGTTCTTGATATGATGACGCTTAAGGAAAGGAAAATTGACGGGATCTAACCAGGGTCCCGGGTAAGTGGAGATACAGGAGGCGGGGACTCCTCAAATATGAACGTATCCCACGGGGCCGAATTGCGGACGTTGAAGAGCCGGTGGTGGACGGATGACCGGGGCCGAGGGGGTAGGGTGAAATTTATTATGATCATCTCAATACTGGATCATAGTATCATACAACAGAATCGAGAGAACAAACCAGTACAGCGTCAAATGCTATGCCGCTATTATCTAGGACCTGGATAGTTACGTGCCCCGGATCGCCGTTCGTGGTCCTTAGCATCGGTGTGCCTCGCGTCAGCGTTGTATATCCAATCCCAATAGTCTGCACGCCTCAACCTTACCACCGTACATCTAATTCTTCCCTCATGTCCTGCACGCTTCACAATCACATCACAGAAACCCCCTTACCCCTGAAGAAGAGAGACATTCCGGATCGGGAAATCCCAAGTACCATCTGTACTACTTTACTTTATCCCGCCAAGAAATGAATCAGAATGGGACATGCAACATTTTTTTCGGACCCGGTTAACGCCAATCAATCACAAGCGAGTGCCAAGACTATGAATCATAGTGGATCATCTTTCGCCCACTTGCATTTCTGGGAACCATGTACCCCCCACTAGGTACTTTTGTATGTCGATGGGATGGGACAAGCACCTGCTGTCATCTGTCTCGTTATCCGTCTTGGTAAGGCAGAGAAATGTTTACAGTATTGTCCAAGAAGAAAGCTGTTTCTGTGGGTGTAGGGTATGTTATAGTGTTCTCTGCATTTTGTAGAATATGAGAGGATAAAATAAACCAGCAGAGTACTCTAGGTTTCATGATGTTCTCATTCTCCTTTTGGAAATCATAAGTTTCCAAAATATCTTCCCTCCCAAGTTCCAACCTCTCCAACAACCAACCAGCCCAGTGTTACATGAAAACCGCCTTGCAGCAAATTCTAGAGATTGCATCCATCTTCATGCAACCGTGCCATCCGACAAACCAACCAAACCATAGTAGATCCTCTTCCCAAAGAGCTGTTTCAAGGGGGTGGGTGACAAACTCTCTCCCTCCGCCGTAACCAATACAGACAGACACCCAGATTCTGACATGAACTCATTCGAGCTCATCCGTGATACACGATGAGCCATAATGATCAGAACAAAGTAAACAAAAGTATTGATATCGAGCATTATATATGTATATATATTCAGTAAATCGTAGATGGTGAAAAACTGTAGGTTAGTTCTTCTAGGAGTAGAATATCACATGAACCCACGCTGAAGCGACAAGATAAGAGTCGAGAAAGGTGATGTGAGTTATGAACCCAAGCCCCAACCATCCAGAGTATTCAATGATGACGATACGTTCCCTACATCGATGAACAATTCCACAGAAAGAACTTATCACGTGTACATGAGAACAAACCAACGAGCCGACATCGCCTGAGAGAGCAAGAGCAAACGTTTGATCGAGACTTGGGACTTGGTTGACGAGTTTCAAGATTTTTCAAATTTCACGCTTTTCGCCCAAAACGCCTAGACAAATATGATAAAGCATCCTCCTGCTGGTACCTTTTCGGCTAACCATACTGAACTTCCCCAGATTGCATCCGCAACATGGACCTCAGGGCCGCGGTCTCGGCCTCTTGACGAGCGAGTCGGATCTTCAGGTCGTCCCTTTCCTGTTTCACCCCATCAAGTTCCAGCTCCAGTTCGCTGATGCGGTCGATCCGCTTCTGTCGGTACTTGCGAGCGGCGATGTTGTTCCGCTGCCGCTTGAGTTGGGTAAGGGGGTCGGCAGGAGGGGACCGGCGTCTCGCTCCTCCTGGCCCTGATGTAGGTATTTGTTGTTGTTGTTGTGGATGATGTTGCTGCTGATGGTGCTGGGGTAGTGGTTGTTGATGATTAAAAGTCATAGCAGAAGAAGGTGACATGGAGAAATGGTCTGCTGCTTCGCTCGTGGACAGTGATGGGGCTGTTGATGAGATTGCCAAGCCCGGTAATGGGTTGAAAAACAGGGCCGTGTCCCCGGTGGGAAAGTCTCCAGCAGGGAGTAGATCTGGATTCGAGGGTGCCTATGTTAGAGCGATGTATACATTTGGCGATGGGGTGAAGGCTGATAGAGATATGTATATAGGTAGGCAGGGAGTGATAGGTAGGTAGGTAGGTTAGATAGGTAGCCAAGATTAATAAGGGCAGATGACGAGGAATGACTCACCGTCTAGACTCGCAGGTGACACCTCGCCTCCCATGATGGGCGGGCTATTCACAGTGCCCAACTCGGGAAGCGACCAGTCCACGCCTATATCACCCAGGCCCCCGTCAATTCCCTGGTCTCCTTCTCCAAAAGAAAGCACATCCAGGACGCCGTCGCCCTCTCCTCCGCTGCTCGAACTGCCGTCCCCGAAGCCGCATCCGCCGCCGAAGAGCCAATCATTTGTTAGGGGCGCCCCAAGGGACGAGGCGTCGACCCCGAAGGACTGGAAGAGATCCGCGGTAGGCTCGAACGCGGAAGTCTGCTGCCAGTCCAGCAGTTGATTATGTTGGCTCGAGGGAGGCGGCGTACTGGCATGAGGGGCAGCACGCGAAGACGACTTGTCTTGGTGCGTAGGCAGCGCATGGTGCGGCGGTCTGCATGATTGTATAGTAGGGTGGCCTCCGTCTGAGGCCGGTGGGAAACTACTCGAACTCGATAGGGGGATTGTCTAGTTCACGCCGTTCCTTCGCTCGAACGGCGGAGGACCTGGGGTTGTGTATTGGGGTTGGTCCCAAAGAATGGTTTGGAGAAGAGGAAGGGTGAAAGACACCGGAGGGGGGCAGGCAACTGATGTTTTGTACCCGTCCTGTCCTGTTCTCCTGTCACTCCATCAGGTCTGACAGCTGTACCCGGTTAACCTAACCTTAGGTACGTACCCGGGAGTACCCATAGCCGCGCCCTAAGGAGGCCTTGGCATCTTCCGATGTAACCTCTGCAGGTACGCCAAGGACATCAAAGCTGACCTCAGTTTCGATTGCAAGGTGACCTCTCTAGCAGTGCTGCTGCACAGTTGATAACTAGGTAAGCCAATATTCTCAGTATGTTTGTCTTCAGTGACGCCTGCAGCTAGTTTCCACACTGCCATGTACGAGATACACGGCAATAAGCGCTTAAATCCTGTAAAAGATAGAGCGTTTCAATAAGCGAAGCACGACAACCTTGGCTTGCCGTAATCTGAGTGGAATTACAAGTAATTTGAAGTTAGAAATGTCGAAAGCTACCTCTTTGTAAGAGAGGCAGCAGCCGATGTCTGTAGTATGTACTCAGCCCCATGTGAACACGGAGCGCTTGGGGTGGGTAAAGGTGTGAGCCGGCAGCGCTAGGCATACTGAAATGCCTAACCTAGAAGGGAAAACACAAGTACCTTATTCTTTACTACTGCTGTACAACTTGAAGGCCGTGACGTGTTAGTACCCGGCGGGGTGTCTCCAGTTCAGAAGCGTTGGGCCTAACCGCGTTCCGTAATCATCTCTCGTCTCCAATTTCAAGAAATATCGTGAGGATTAATACAACATTCCGATCAACAGCATACAGATCCCGAGGACGGGCTATGTCCGATACAACGTACACAGCCGCGCTATGATAAACGCCGTGCTGGTCTTCAATGGCCAGGGCCAGCCTCGTCTGACCAAGTTCTATACACAGCTGGTATGTACCTAGCTAACCTGCCTCCTTGCCTCCACGTGGGGTATTTCCGTCCCAGGCTGTCGTATAACAGCGTCTCCAGCTACCTATTCCCTAGAAATTCCTCACATCTCTAACAGCTAATCTCTATCTCTAGGAAACGAGCATCCAGCAACGTCTGATATCCGAGATCTTCACCCTCGTCTCGAACCGACCGAGCGGCGCGTGCAACTTCCTGCCCCTTCCGCCCCTGCTCGCCGCGTCCGGGACGTCGCAGTCGTCGTCGGAGCCGCACAATGACGTGCCCTCGCTCGTGACGTACCGGAACTTCGCGACGCTGTACTTCATCGTCATCTCGACGTCGACCGAGTCGCCGCTGGCGCTGCTCGACCTGATCGAGGTGTACGTCGAGGCGCTCGACCGCCTGTTCGAGGACGTGTGCGAGCTCGACCTCATCTTCAACTTCGAGACCCTGCACGCCACCCTCGGCGAGATGGTCGTCGGCGGCGTCGTCATCGAGACGGACCTCGACCGCATCGTCGCCGGCGTCAAGGCCCAGGGCACCGTCGCCCGCAGGCCCGTCAACCAGTCCAGGAACACCGGCATAGGCGCCGGCCTGGGCATGGGCGGGAACTTTGTCTGGCCGGGCAGGTGAAAAGAGGAGGGAGAGGAGAACATACATTCATTGTATGAGTGTTCTGCCAGGTTGTTGATATCCCGGCTGGCTATAATACGCATTTACGGAGTTTGGGGCGTCCGTCTTGTTTATCAATTCTTAGGTTCTCTTTTTCTACCATGTATCACGGGAACCAGCGACGGTTTAAACGCCTTGAACGTGCGTTATGGAGGATTTCGTAAAACTTATAAGTGCAGAAAGCATCATGATGTGGTATCTTCAAGAAAACAAATAGTAAACATAGACCCGTATAACTCCGCCCAATGCGATTCGATATTTTCTGTCCCAGCGCGGTATATATACAGTCGGTAGTCAACGCGTTATTTCGGACTCGTGGTCGTAGGAGGTACATTAACTTCGTTTCGTTCGTGTCGTTTCTCCGGGGAGAAGGCTCCCATCGCACCCCAGAACGCATTACGGACCTGTAGAACAACACAAAGATGTCAGTCAGCACTTCCCTTGCCCTCTCAATCTTCCCAGACGGGGTAGGGCAGTAGGTTAGATAGGTTAGAGCTTTTATTTACCCCCTCGAAAGGCTGCCTTTCCGTATTCCAATCCATGAACAAGACCGAGTAGACGAGGACAACTAGACGACAAAAAAGTTCTCAAAGTCAGCAAGCAAGCATATGCTCTTTATTCCCCTCCCTTCCCTTTCCCTTTAACTCACAAGACACACTCCCCAGCTGCGCGAGCCTGACAAACTTATCCCACCGCGGCCGCGCCGTCGCGAGCTTCACGCGCCTCTTATACTTCTTCTCGAGCCGGAACTGCTCCATGCGCGACAGGTTCTTGAAGTCGGGCGGCCAGACCTTCTTGGGTTTATACCGGCCCGGTAAGGGCTGATGTCTTGTTGTCGTTGTCGTTGTAGAGGTAACGATTTTCGACGCGAGTGTGCTGCTGGCTGTCCGCCTTGCTAGTGTGGGAAAAAGCATTTTTGTTCTTGCTATTGTTTGACGGGTAGCGTAGGGTTCGTTTGATGTCGTCGTCGTCGTCGTCGTCGTCTTCGTTATTGTTTTTTCGGAGTTTAGTTAACATAGGTTGGGTGTTCTTTGCGCAATGTCTTGGTTGTTGCTTGAAGCTTCAATTGCCCAGATCATTTGCGTTAAGCGCATCACTGCCTGTTAGATGCATATTTATGTAAAATGCATCATCTTCCCAGGGGAGTGCCCGATGCCCTTCCTCTCAACCATCATGAAATAAATCTGCCTAACTTGATTGCATCGACTTTAATCAAGCCGTACAACACATCAGGAGAAGCTAGTCATCAACATACTTAGGTATGTAGCGGAACAAGGCGTAGTAGATATTGGCTGATGTATGATGCGCTACAAAAAGTCAGCTTATTAGAAGCTCATCTGAGCCAGGCTATGCTAAATAGTAAACAGAATCCGTTTGTCTTGCGCTTCTTTCCTATAAACCCATCGTAGTATGCAAATCTTCTTTGTGCCACGTAAGAATCTGTCTCTCGTCTTGGCCAGACAGCTTCATCGTACCGCCATATTACCACCGAATCTCAGATTTGACCTAACCTAGCAGGTACGTTCCCAGGTAGCCCACCAAATGCCGACGTTGGCAGCGACTACGAGATCCAGCATCTTCAATCCTTCCTCGTAGATGATCAGCTTTCCCATCTTTGCCCGTTTACCCCTATTTCCACCGCCGGCATGTTCCCTGCCGAGGCCGAGATGGAACTGGGCTTCTTCCTCCTCCTCGTCACTACCCCCGAGACCCTGTGCTTTGGCGACCATCTTGTTGAACTTGTTGGAAATGTGATCTCTCGTCCTCATACCGCCTTCGGGCGATCTCGTATCTGACAGGATGTCGTTTCTGGGAAGATTGAACCGTAGCTCGCTGATCGTCGGTTCGTTGTTCATCTTCTTCTCGTCTCCGTGTTCGCCGTCATTGCTCTCGACGAGGGGGTTGTAACCGCCATATGTAGGCAGGATGTGTCTGCACCGCAGGCTCCGCCCGGCGTTTCCCGTGACGAACTCACAACGGCCATTCCACGGGCTGTAGAACATGTAGCCCCTGGGCTTGAGACCAGGTGCAGGGTGTGTGATGACGGGTGCATCACTCCCGTCAAAGTCTCCTCCGAAAGACCCGATCGATGCCTGACTGGCATGCCTGCCGTGGCCGGGCCGCTTCACGGGAGAAATGGACCGATCCTCGTCCAGTGAGCTCCGCCTTCGGAGTCGATTCTTGAGGGTGGCCGTGAAAGATGGCGTGTACACCATCTTTACCTGGCGCTCAAAAGCCCCTGATGGGGACGAGCCTGTTAGGAGTCCTGGCACATGCAGATTATTTGCCGAGGACGCGCTTCCCGGACGGAGGTCGAGGCTGGTACCGAGGGTGGTTTCGGATCCTACAGGCAGCCCGCGAAATTTGGCATATCCGGATGTTTCTAAATGGATCTGGATGGAAGGTGAGTGTTGTGAATACTTTCCATCATCAACAGAATCGGGATCCTCGAGCTGGAAGGATGCGATCTTTCCAACATTCCATTGTTGCCCAGAGGTTGGCTCTCTACGGATAAGAGTGAGCGAGAATGGGGTGAAAGGCCGCTTCTTGTTCGGCAAAGCAACTCGTGTGGTCACAGCAATATCAGCATGCGCCGGTCCATTCCCGTGACGAGGTGGAAGCGGAGGCTGTTGCTCTTCAATACGATTCAGCTCATGCAGTGGCGCACGGGGAACATTCGACGACTGCGCGGGCTCAACGACAAGTGGTCTGGTATTACCCAAGACCGAGCGAGTGTATGGCGGTGAAGTGGAGAGTCTGTAGTCAGGTGGTAGCCCCGTCGGGGTCGCTGATCCCGGCACCGGCTTCCGTGCTGGCACCCCGAGGTTTACATTCTCCTTCCCCGCCGGCGGCACATCAACAGCTGTGACCGGTAAGGGCTTTCGCTGGATGTGTGGTTGAGTCCTTGGGCCCTCTCCGCTTGACCTAGGAGAAGAGGTTTTCCAGGACTGGGTCGGGGAGAGCAGCACCTCGTCCTCCGGGGTCTGCAAGTGTACATAGTACAATGAACTAGCGACGTCTTCGGCTGTCACATTTTTGAGCTGCGGTTTCATCGTCGACAGGATGATATCTAGATAGGGGCCATGTTAAACTCAAGACTCGGAAGTGATTGTCATCAGGGTTGTGCACGGACCTCTTGTGCCAGGCACCCTCGAGATGTAGAGGGTGAGCGCATCCTGTCTTGTCTCGTTTGGTTTCTTGGGGTATTGCGGCGGGTTGGAGGCCAGTTGGTTCAGAGCGGTCAGAGACCGCGCCTCGACATATTCTGTCATGACCAGGGGGGTCAACGAATTGAAGTTAGGAGGCTACAAATGGTTGTTGCGGGTACAACGTTTCGGCAGGTGAACTGTTCACGATGACGTGATTAGTTTTGATATCGGCAGTAGCGGCCCCGACTTGGAGATCAGATGGCTGCAGGTCTAGGTTGCTCCTGTGTCGCAGCTAAGAAAATTCTATCCTTGATCTTATCCTTCTCGACCTTTCACAGTTCATCATAACAAACAATAATAGAGAGGTCGAGGGACGTAAACTCGAAGGACGCGATGTTGAATCAATGACATGTAAACCACCGAGGCAGCCGACAAACGCACTGCATAATGGTCGCTAAAGCCACGTAAAACTAAGCGCCCTACAGCAGCTAGGTTAGGCTATATTTGAAACAGACTCCAGCTCAAATGAACAGCCAGCCGCTTTCAAACTTGATTGCCTCATTGTTTTTTGCAGAAGCACGGTGTCCCTTGTGTCACGGAACTTGGCCCCAATCAGACAATATTAGCAGTTCTCAGGGTGCGTCAGCGATGAGGCTGTGTTCCTCGAAATAGCTGACTGATTTGCCATTTGCAGCGGTCTGGTGCACCGCTGACTCACATCCAGAGACACTACAAAAGGGCTGTGTGGTTGGGTGGTTGCCAGCCCCTCCAGCCCCTCCAGCCCCTCGTCAACAATGCTCTATGGGGCATTTGACCGCTAATAATATAGCCACGATACCCTCAAAGGACAGCGATTTGGAGACGGAACAAAAGGGCAACAGAGTTGGAGCTACACTCTACAACATGTCCACTTTTTACGGTAGCCATTGGCGCATATGACTTATTTTTGCATAAGTTAAATGAATGAATGAATGACTATGAGAAAACTTCATCTTTCTCACAGCGATGTGAAGGTATCTCTGAGGAACGGGAGTAACTTCATCTGCATAAGGAGTTGTATAGTGATACTGTCAGACCAGGGAGTGTATGATGATCAAAAGTAACAAGACTCATGCCTGGTTTGCACAATAACAGAGCAAGCCCATTACAAGAAGTGAAAGTGCGTGGTTTACAATTCAATGCTCTTGAGCTCAGGCTCTGCGCTTAAGGTTAATAACCACAAACGCAGTATGTTACTCAAACATATACTGCATAATGGCATAACGGCATAATGATCAATGGTGTTTCCATCAGATAAACGAGATGAAGAAGAACAGTGACAATAATGTAAGCTATAATGTAACCGTTATGAGACGTTTGTGAGATTTATCCTCACCTGCACTCATGTGCGAGGTTGCCATACTCATCCGTATCACAACATCAGGAACCATGAGGCCGGCTGAGCATACAGATTCAGAAAAATACACGGCTAAGGTTAAATTGCTTATTCTTAATTTTATCTGTTACATAATGTCTTTGCAGTTATTGGAGATAGGCATTGAAGCCGGCGTTGTCAGTTGGAGAGGATGGCCAATTTTTGCACACCCACTCGGGTAATTGAGAGGGTGTTCAATGTTGTAGTCATGCGATGAAGGAGGGCTCATGGTTATTTTCCTTGAACCTATCATACAATTTCATTCTGATCCGGGATATAAAATCGGCAGCGATTGAATTGCAACTCCTCAGGCCCAGGGTTCTTCTCTGTTTCGGCTGATATATTGAGACACAAAGATGTACTACACTTGGCCAGGTGATCTAGACTCAGCCTATTTTATCCTTTTATTTGTTTTGTCAAGAAGGAATCTCCCATCTGCCTTGCCGAGTGAAATACCGGAAGATCGTGCTCAGGTGGTTGCCAAGTGCATATAATATTTAGCAAACATACCCACGGGCAGACGATACTGCGTTGGGACAAACTTCAGTCGATTCAATAGCCTATTCTTGAATGGTAAGATAGGGATGTGTGCTTGTTATATATTGCATCGAATGCGAAGTTCACTTCATGTTCGGCCCATCTCACTCTCACTCTTGATGACACACTGGATCACTTGGCTGATCTCTGACAGATTCGAATTTCGCACCAACCCCCTATTGAAGCCTCACAGAAGCGAAAATGGTAAACTCTGTCAAGACTCTCTCGAGCCTGGCTCTACTAGCCACATCCGCCTTCAACGGCGCCATGGCAGCGAAGCCATCTTCTGGATGCGGAAAGACACCAACCCTAACCGGTAGTCCAAGCAGCACACCCCACAACCTCACCACAACAAACGGCAAAGCCCGTCGATTCTACCTCAACATCCCCGCCACTTACGACAAATCACACCCCTACCGCCTTATCCTCACCCTCCACGCACTAGGCGGCACAGCAAGCCAGGTCGTGGCCGGGACGGGCGGGTATTATCCCTGGTACGGGATCCCGGCCCTCGTGCCCACCAACGACACCGTGGGCGTCATATACGTGGCGCCCGACGGGCTGAACAACGGTTGGGCGAACCAGGGGGGCGAGGACGTGGCGTTCGTATCGCAGGTCATCAAGGCCGTCGAGGACGACCTGTGCGTCGACCAGAACCTGCGCTTCTCCACCGGCTTCAGCTACGGCGCCGCCATGTCCTATTCCCTGGCCTGCTCCCTAGGGGAAGAGATTCGCGCCGTGGCCGTGCTCTCGGGAAACCCCCAGATCAGCGGCTGTGCGGGCGCTGCGAGCGCTCCCGTGGCGTACTATGGACAGCATGGGGTCAGCGATACCGTCCTGCCCATGGCAGGCGGGAGGGAGATGAGGGATAGATTCGTGAGGAATAATGGGTGTGCCCCGATGCAGAATGTAAGGGAACCGGCGCCCGGGAGCGGCGCGAGTCATACGAGGAATGTGTATGAGGGATGCAAGCAGGATAAACCTGTTGTGTGGGTTGCGTTTGATGGACCGCATACGCCGACGCCGAAGGATGGCGGGGCTAGTCAGTCGTTCTCGCCGCAAGAGACGTGGCAGTTCTTCTCGCAGTTTAAGTAGGGGTAGGAGAAGGGGGGGGGGGAAAGGAGTAGAAAAGTGACATTGTCAGAGAGAAGGTCAGGCAAGGTATGCATGTATGGAAGATCTCGGATGAACATTATGCTCTTCTGAATCAAACTACTTAACTACTATATTTACATAGGGATAGTGAGATGGCTCAGTTCATAAAGTCATTAGTAAAACAGTCATCTTGTGTACTGTACTAGGTTAGTGTCAGAATCAGTATTTGGAATCATCCCAAGCCAAAACGCCCAAACGCCCCTTTCAAGACTTGCGCCGCCTCCACTCAGAATCTCCAACAATAACTTCCCGCATTCTTCTTCCCAACGACCACCTAAAATCCCTCTAACGGCTCATCCTCATAGAAGACGAAAAACCGCATCTCCATGCTCTCTCTAGGCGGCGCATTGGCCGTGCCCGGGACGTTGAACGCAGAGTGACAGCAGCGACTCAGCGAGGAGTTCTTGGTATCGTACACCTTGAAGACGAGGGCCTCGTCGGGCCCCATGTCGGAGCAGTAGTACCACTCGTGGCGGGGGCTGTACCGGGCCTCGTAGACCTGGAAGCCGTCGCCCTTGGCGACGGAGTGGTAGAAGCGGCTGGTGCCCTTGGGCGGCGGCAGCGTGTCGACGGGCACGAGATCCTCGTCCCGGAGCGACCGGCCGTCGCAGAAGCCCAGGGGGTCGCGCACCACGGGCCGGATCGGCCGCCAGAGGTTGACGGTGCCCCAGCGCGTCCGCGTCAGCCTGTCGGCCTCGTACAGCGGCAGGTTCTTGTCGAGCAGCGAGCGCGCGCCCTTGGCGCTCTGGTCGACGTGCGCGTACCGCGCCGGGATCGTCTTGCTGATCCCGTCCGTGTCTTTGACGTTCGCGCGCCCCTTGGCCGCCTCGAGCCTGCGCAGGTCTTCGAGCGTTTGCTCGTACGTGTTCTGCCGGATCAGGTGCGAGAAGCACTGCACGCGTGTTGCGTTTGTGCTAGACCGTCTCCTGTTGTCAATACGATAGTATTACTCACATAGGGGCGTGCTTTCACTTCAACTCACACTTGCTTGACGTATTCCTCGGCCTCGCGATAGATGGTCTCCTTGATGTCACCTTCCAGAAGGGAGTCGGTGCTGGGTCTCCATCTACCCAGTTGGAAGGCGTGGGTATGGATGTCGAATTCATCTTCCCGACCTCTTACGTCCTGGACTTGTATGCTGTGGTTGTCGAACTTGCGGCGGAGGACACCGACGGTGCCAAAGGTGCAGTGTTTCTGGCCGCCCTTGCATGGGTCGAGGTAATAGTTCATGGTCGTGTTTACAACGTCCTCCATGTTGAGCTGATATTGTTGAAGCTGATTTTCAAAGTGGACTGACTCAGTCAAAAGGTTGGATAGAAACGAGTTGGTATGCGAGACGGGATAAGGTGTGAACTGAGGCAGAACTACCACGACCAAACTCTTGGGGCTCGGGAGCTCGTCGCCTTTTATATGGCGATGTGAATATCATCCTATATCGACAACGCCCGCGGGCATGGACACCAAGATGCATGCATGGCTGTTCTTTTGCCACTCCTGTTCATGGGCTTTTTTCTAAATTGTGCGAAGAGTCCTGATGAAGTCCCCTGCAAGCGGGTTTACTAACTGAAGTGGACAGAATACACATAACATCATTGGTTTCTCTTCTCCTTTACAGCCGCAGGATGATGTGCAGCAGGATCCAATCCCTTGTGCCTACTCTAGCACATTTTGCAGTCAGACTAACCCAGCTGGAGATGGGATATGATCGAGACTTCGTTCCTCAAAGCATCCCGTCATCTCAATCCGCCTAGCTGGCGCCGAGTCCAGACTAGCCGGGGTCTTTTTGGGCCGCATATCAGCTATATAGAACTCTGAGAAGACTCGATGCCTGAAGATAGCTCCCTCGAATGGTAGTCAGTCTCATCGGGGATGGTCGGGTCACGTTTGCTCCTCAGAGACGGCCGCTTCCGCAAAGGTCTGCTTTATTATCTAAGTACTGATCTTGGCATGTCCCAGAAATCATGGGATAACACCTGTGACCCCCGGCATAGGGCTGAGGTCGTGACGGGGAAGGTCGTTGGCTATCAAAAATCAGTCAGAACGGGACCTTTGTTCAGTCTATCTAGGTTTCCCCCAAAGCATCATATCTCCACGTGCCTTTTCGTGGGGGTCAACTTGGTTTATTGCCCGGTCCATCATTCATTGCGATTTGCACTGTCGACTGCATTTTACATAGCACATGAGACACAAATTGGATAGCGGGGCTGCCGCCTCCCTACCTTGGAAACTGAATATCTGCTCTTCAAAACAAAGTCTATGTTTTGTCCAGCTGATGTTATCTGGCTCTAGGAGGGCTGCTTGAGGACCTTTTTGAGTAGATTCTCTGTTAGAATGGAGATCCGAGATAGAAAGAGGAAACATAGCAGTTGAAGCCTGTTTGTTCTTACGCATAATCATAAGCCCTATATCTAAGCCAAGGGCGCCAGAGATGCACGAAGGAGCAGTGTACTGCACGATGGAATGCACAAGTGTATGCAGACTTCTTACTTTCGAAAAAACTCGATTTAAACCGCAAGGAGACAAAACGTCCTCGTGCTAGAACGGGACTTTGCTAAGCCGGTCGGTGGCACAGCAACGGGCCCCTTCTTACCTATTCGGGCCATTTCCCCACCGCTAGGACTCCCGAGTTAACAGGGGTTTGTTTTCCGGGGCGGCACGGATGTCCGACGTGGTACAAACTATAATTCTTGTCTGACCAGATAATGCCACACAGGTCAAGGTTTCCTTGATACATGTATGATCTTGACAACTTGCCGAGAAGCGCTATGCGGGTATGTGGTTATTAGGAATCTGCGAGGTTCTTTAGGCGATGTCCAAAAACCAGCTCTAGATGCCAAGACGTCATGCAGGCGTGGTCCGAGATCTTGGTGTTTGTTAATACTGAACAACGAGTTAGTGAAAGTTCTTGGATATTTACTACGGCAGAAAGACTACGCTCGATATCACAATCATCGACTTATAATTGTCGGTGACCATTTTTTGCCTGCCAGATTATCTCGTGGTGCTCCCCACGAACCCCCCTGACATCATCCGCCGCGCGGCCTCGCGCTTGGGACTGAAAATGGACGATTAAAAACCAAGGTGACACTGCACAGGAACAACCTGCATGCCAAGAGGCTCTTCTCGCATTACCTTATCTTACAGTAATTTATAGGCTGGGTGGACCCGAGTGTAGTTATTTTCCTGCCGCCGGCAACAATTCTATTTAGATACCCTCTCACATTCCATGCCACGTGCGATTACCCGCATTCGATTAATTTTACTTCGTCCGCCTCTCTCCCTATTGGCGGGTTGTATAGTCGTAAAACAGTTCTTAAACATAACTCACCTTTTCGGTAGTATTTGTTAACCAAATCATAATATCATCGTGCCGTAGTGACCATTGCATAATGATGGAAACGCCTCCTTGTCAGCGGATGGAATTGAAACCCCGAAATCTGGGCGTACTAGATCTGCACGTAATGGACCCTGCATGCAGGTTAACCCCAGTCATTAGCCAAGTACCTCGGTTACCTAATTACCCACCTCCTCCATCGAAGGTCGATATAAATATACAGATAGAGAGTTTCAACACGATAAGGTGACAGTGCAGCTGAAAATACAAGTGCTTACCTCGTTACTCATTAAGGATTAAGTAAGGGGTTAGTAACATGTAACAACACATTTGTACTAAAAGTCTAGCCCCTTATGCCAAGGTCTCCTGCATCTGATCCTCCAGTGTCTCTATGCAGGGTCGGCCGGTAAACGCCCGCTCATCCGGTTATCAAGGAGTCAAGGACATGGCGGCCGGCAAGGGATTCTTGCCGAGATTCGAGACACCGATCTGAAAAAAATAGGGGTCCTGTTGTAGATAACATGCTCGACGTGGGGTGTGCTACTATGCGGCCGTCTTGTTATGGAGACACTTGCACAACGACTTTAGTGTTTGCTTAAAAAATGAAAAAAAAAAAAATACCCGGGCAGGTTGACACCTGGTTTACCATCTGAGGTGCGTTGTACACTGTTAGTGAAATGCAGTCCACTGTGAGCACGTGATATCAACATGACAGGTTGATCATAGGGTATATATCACCTCATCTATTTTCCCACGTCGCAAGGGGTTATAAACTTGTCGACTCTTCTGCTTGGGCCGCTATCTTTGTCACCACGGCGTGCCTAGGAACTGGGTACGGTTATTTACTAAGTAAGACATACACATACAAGTTCACAAATCGCGACAGAGGTAAGCAAAGTACAGAGATAGATAGATTTCTTATTACAATTACCAACGCTAGGATAACTGTGAGAGTTGTAACATATATCTCGCTATTATCCGGGATATTGAAGTGCATGTATATGGAAAGATGAGCAGGAAGCTCGGTCCCTATAAATAAGTAATGAGTAAATGGCTTGTTCGCTTGGTGCCAAATGTGAGTGAGCACCCCTTGGTATAACCATCTTCCTCCCCAGCTCGCTCTAAAGTCGAACCGTGGACAGCCACACCCCCTCACCCCCTCCGGTCCCCTACCAGGCTGTTCTCAACTAAGAAGCTCTCATGGCAGCGACTAGGTAAGCCTCATCTTCCTCTTCAGGCAATTATCACATAGGTTAGTGGGGACTAGTATGATGTTCAGGGCCTGAATTTTGAGTGGAACTTACTCTGATATTGCGTGTAGACCTCTCTCATAATTCTCTTCGCCGTGTTGAGGTGGTTTCTCACGGCCTCATTGTGGCCCCTGTAGCCCTTGCCACAAAAGGCGTCCGGATACATGATCATGAAATCGAGCCTAGCTTGTGCTGCACTTGATTATCAAATGGTGAAGACAGAAGATGTTAGTTGATGTTCTTTCCGGTCTACAAATGCACACTGATATATATATATCTAAAAAGCACAACTGTAGACAAGACAGTAAAACGATCATGAATGTGAGGTGGAGGTAATTAGTTCAAGACATGTGAGCTTACCGTAGGCAAGCCTTAGCAGCGGCCCAGCCATCCTCTCGGGCCTTTGCACGAGCTTTTAACTGCTTCCTTAAGCCAGCACTCGTGCTGGCTCTGGCAGCTTTAAGCGAAGCCTTAAACTTGTCGTTGGGCGTTGTGAACTCAAGGACCTTTTCTTTGTAAGCCTCGTAGTCGGCGCTCTGCTTAACGGTCCAGCCGGTTCGGCGAGCGGTATCTTCGGGATCGCATCTCTTCGCTCTGTGGGAGACGACCTTTCGTGCGTGGACTACTGGCCATTGGCTCTCGTCCAGGATGAGATTCTTCATCATCTCCTTGAGCATATCGTCGAACTCTGCCTCTAGGTCGCCCATAAACGAGTCGTTGCTGAGAACAGAGAGATTGGAGGAGTCTGAGACACGCGAGCTCTGAGAATCTTGGGAACTGGATCGCTGAGACATTTTGTGTGCGAGAAGAATTGATCTTTTATGAGAAGAACAGGTGCTTTTGTGTGATGACAAACAAAACAGCAAGTCGGGGTAATGAAGAGTTGAAGGGCAAAGTGGAAGCAGAACGAATGATCAAGGATGTATTGGTTGCTGTCCTGATACTTAGAGACAGCGGTGGTATTTATATTATTGTGTCTTCTGATATGCTTCTCGTGCCGCACTGCATCGTCAACATGTCCATCCATGGACTTGACATGATTACCATCCGCAAGTTTGATACTGTAAAACATCCGATTTACTATGTGACTTGAAAGACTGTATGATTTAACCTACCGGCCTGGAGGTTTCATGTGCCAATGTATGTTGTTGGTCATGAAAGGGGGGATTATTCAGCGGTTATACGAAACGCTCGTATAATACAAGTTTGGCAGTTGTCGAATTACAGAGCAGAAGTTTGTTGAAGCCATTAGAGTTATAAGTTATTGTCGCTAATAGTAGATAGGTTACTAAAATAAACACATGAAGATTAGCAGGCAGGTAAGACAAAACACAAAGAGGAGCTGCCGAAGCTGCATCTGCTCTTCTTTTTGACACAGCAGTTGTATATCATGTTCTTTGACAAACCCACTCTAATCATCTGTGACTCACTTATGAGTTAGGATACCGCTTAAGCTGAGGGCACACCTACAACCAATGCAGCTGGTAAAGGAAACAGTCCCGAGCGCCATTGTCTCTTTTATAGTATTGACAAACATCCAAAGTGAAACTCGAGGCTATGAGTTGTTTGCATGTTGATTGGTCACCTTCTGCGTTGAATCCTCTGCGCTACACAGTCAAGTTTGTTATCTAATCAAATACCTTCCCTCCAACCCAAAACAAGCAAAGCACAAGTCTTCATTTCTACGGTTTTCCTTAGAAAAGAGACTCGTCATCTAAATCTCACCTGCTACCACTTTGGAAGACAGTTCATATTCCAGAGTCTTCAGACCACCATGACAGACGACAGTCAACCCCCCGTTCCTCCAGAAGCGACAGACGAGCATCCCCCAGCCAGCGCGGTCAATACCGAGGGCGCTGAGGGTGAAGAAAATGAACATGCTCCGCCATCGCGTCTTGAGAGCTTACCTGCCGAGCTTCGGGTGGTCATCCTTTCGCACGCGCCGGACATCCCGACGCTGCGCGCCCTGTGCTACGCGTCTCCTGTGCTGTACGCGCAATACCGAAACAACCGGAAGACCATTCTTCGCGCAGTGCTGGGCCGAGTGCTATATGGCATGCTCCTCGATGCCCACATTTGTTGCCTCGCCCATCCGCGCGAGTTTGGGCTAGTCAGGGATGACATGGAGATTATGCATTTCCTCGACCTCTACGAGGCTCACCACATGTTTGCGTTTGGACATGGAGACGATATCAATACCATTTCCCTCGATCATCTCCGTCAGATGGCTTTCACACACATGTATCTCATCCAGCCCATGGCTTCGATATACAGCGAGTGGGCTCTGTCAAACTTCAGAAGGGCAATCGAGTCGTCCACGAAGGGTCAAATCCCAGAAGAGGGAACTGACGAGAAGACGGGAGAGGCCAAAGAAGCGGAAATAGCTGCCAAGAACAACGAACCAGTGGCCCACGGAGAGCTGAGTTGGTGCGAGGAGATACGCGTGTGTCGAGCTCTGTACCGCTATCATACCTATCACCTCATCTTTGGCAAAAATGAGGGAAAGCGAGAAGGCTCGTACGAGTCATCTCAACTCAATCTGGCCTTTTGCACCTTCTTCGACGCCTATGATCTGGAGGGGATCGCGTGCATCGATACCTTCATGAGAGCCAAGTACGGCGACATCTTCACTCGTGTCTATACAGCCATCTCTTCTATGAAGCGCCAGCCGGATGGACTTACCATGAAGTTCCAGACTATCCTGTCGGGACAGAAGGGCATGGAAATCCACCGCGAGAGTAAGTACATCCGCAAAATTATCACTGAGTGTGGTAGAGATGGAGATAGCACCCACGGCTGACGATAAAAAAAACAATACAGCCTTGATGGATGGGATCATTTCCCGCGGCTTGGAAGTCGCATGGTATATTTTCAAAACTAATAAGATCAGAAAACTGATACTCCGATTGAGTCGAAACCTTACCATGCCCCCGACGGAGGACCCTCCCCTAAAGGAAGTTTTCTCGGTCGAGGTACAGGATGACGCACGCCAGCTTCGAATGTCAAGGTATGGCGAGCATAACTTTCATGACCTGTGTCAACAGAGGCGAGAAGTCATAGTGTTCAACGATGTCGATGACCATGTGTTGCCCGAGGATGGCGTTTTATGGCCGCTCATCCGGCCCGTAAGCGACCCGCCCTTTGCTTGGGTGGCTCTGTGGGGAGGCAAGTACTCCAATCTCTACGGCGAATACACGCCCACGTCGGTGAAGGAGTGGGGGTACGTCATGTGGGATCGGTCTCGATGGAGAGCCATGGGGGTTGGTGAAGATCTCATCCGGGACCAGTGGAAGACGTCTCCAGACGTGGTTCAGAAGATCAAGGACACCTTCGACTGGAGTCCCCTGGACCCTTAAATATAATTGACCCGGTAGCGCCAAGCAAGTCTGTTGTCTCTAAATGGAAAGCTTTCTCGCCCCTGGAGATGCAGCTCTCCATATACGTTAAGAATTGGGATGCGTTGCATCCCAATTTTGGAGTTGCAGCAACGCGAGGAGGCTCAGCCAAAGGGAGGCCCAGGAGACAGCCAAAGGGAGGTCCAGGAGCCTGGAGCCAGGCAACGTGAGGCTGAGAATCATACCACACTACAGCAGTACCCCATGTTGAATTACTGCGTGCCTTCCTTTCACTTTACAGACCCAGAAGTCATGTCGTCATGAACACCTCCCTGTATTGCGCGCAGTATGCCACACAGTTAGTAATGAGTGCGAGGCACGTTGTGGTTGATGTATTTTCTGTGGCTTAACCAATCAGGCCTTTGCAGAGTTCTTTCGAGGTCTATGGTTAACTTCTCAAGCTTTACCTTGCCTAAACACTTCAAATTTGTGCGTGCCAATTCCGTGTATTCGGAAAGGTTAAGCTTTCCAATGACTGTCTCATATGAGCACCGACACTGAGCTCCAGAGACACGCGCTGCGATGGAATGATATCATTCTTGTACCTTAAGCTTACAGACTATGCGCAATAAAGTCGCGTAAAGAGTGCAAGTCTCCAGGGCGTTGAGCTAACTGTGAATATTTGCACTGAGTCTTTACATCAACTCATCACGAAAATACAATAACAAAGAACACCACTCAGTGCCTGACCTTCTGACCCCCCATTCCATGACTGCCTGTCTCAGTACCTAAGTTGGCACGGCATGATAGGAGTATGCGTCTATAAGCCCCCCAAGGCTATCTATTTGGCAATAAACGGGCGAGGCAAAGCATTCACTCATTGGGACATACTCAGTACAGATGACGACTCTGTTTTCCAACGCTTCAGTTGACAAAGATGGCGGTGATAAATGGGGGTATGATTGATAGACAGTCTAGACTTCATGATGACCAAAATGAAATAACCAAAACAATTCAGCAAACCCATATTGCTAACACTCCCACGACCATTCATTCCACTTGCTCTGCCCTGACCAGATTCGAAATATAAATACACTTCCATCTCTCTGCCAGTCGGCCGCTCGCTCGGGCTCTTCAGCGGACAGAGCAAGAAGTGAAGTTACCAATCCCGTTCTTGTTTCACTTCCTGCTTCACCTCCTGCTTCACCTCTTCTCTCCTAATTCGCCTGCTCATTTTTTAACGTTAGTTGAAAAGAAAGTTAAAAAACTTGTCTCGAAATCACTTAAGACAACCAGCAGAAAGGATGACACAAATACAAGGCATGGGGATTCCTTACATTCTCCACTCGTAGTCAGCCATCTGTTGGGCCACCGTGACACAAGTCTTGCAATAGCCCTCGACGTAGATCGACCGGCCGTAGTTCGTCGTCTTTCCGTAACAGAGCGTGCCGCGGGGGCAGAGAACGGTGCCTGCGTCGTAGCCCGTGGTGGTGCCATGGCCGCACATGGTGTATTTGGTCGAGTGCTTGATGTAACACATTTTTGAGGATATTGGTAGTTTGGTTGGGAGGGGGGGGGGGGGGTTGAACTCGAAAGAAAGGACTGAGTCGGTGTATGGATCAGACGGAATGAAGAGTTGTGCTTTTGGACTTGTTTTCAGAAGAGGAGAGCTGGTGGGCGATGAGTGCTTCTTGAAATTTAACAATACGAGGAGGCATCGAAGATGTTTATATAATGCTTCTCTCATATGGGGAAGCACTGACTAGGTGTCTGACCGTGACCTTCACCAGCCAACGGTAAGAAGCACCAATCTGGAGTGGCTACCTATATACACGCCTACTCGGTCAAGACTCCTGGTCAACCTGAAACGACACAATTCCACCTCGATGATATCCATAGTTCCTACTTTAGACGACGCATCATCCCGATCCCCTGGAGAGAGACAAACATAGGAGGCAACTCAGCCCTACCCTAGCCCAATGTTGGTCAAGTCACCTCGACTATAAGCGCTCACCTAGCCAGCAGTAGAGACCTAGTTACGAGGCTGATAACCTCAACTCGAGGAACTATTCGTCCCGAGAAAAAGATGATAGGAGGCCGTAGAGGTCAACACCCAAGCTCGGAAACAAGGCAACGGCGGCTACCAGCTAGCGACAGAGCGACGACGACCAATCCATCCCCTATAGCGAGTGATTACGTATAGATCAGTTGGAATATATATCCAGTAGCGTGGCCCATTGCGTGTCCCGGGTGACAACACTCATGGTGCGACATTTCCGGTCTGTCGAACTGGCCAACGGTCGAAAGCAAGTTCCAGTAATATCTGACCTTCTGGTATGTTAAACGCTCTGACTATCGGCCCATGCACGTCGACAGGCACGTTAGAGCCACGAGAACTAATAACGAGGAGGTTATGGTAAAGCGCGAAAATAATACACCCAATCCATGTAAATAAGTACCGAAGCTCATACTTGTGTACGTCGATAGATACCATATTGACAGTTCATAAACAAAAATATCGAGATGAGGGGCAATCACATCTCCGTTGCCGCCTGGCTACCGAATTAGGTAGGGTTCATGCTGTTGTGCATGTTATCATTGGCTGGACGACGATACCCTGCATTCCTCCTTCCTCATGTGATATGTCTGTTGGTTTTGCAAAAAAAAACACCTTGGCGACTATTCCGGCACAATGAATAGGGCCTCATACTGCACAGCCACCGGTCGGGCCTAGTCGTGGGCCATGTCTCTGCAGCTGCGTCACACCAGGGTTATTTTCAGTCGGCAATCAAGGCGATGTTGTCCTTGGTTGCTGTATCTCTTTCCAATGCTCTTCCTGGCCGTATGATCCTTCTTCCACCTCTCCACTCTTCCCTTTCTCAAACCCAGTGAAGAGACATCTCAAGTCGCCTTGCCTGCTAAGATTGGTCGTGATACGTATTCAGAATGGCGGACATCCTCAACTCGATGCAAGAAACCTCCCAACTTGGTCTCAAGATGAGCCAGTATCGGCGCCTGAGATATGACGGCTCCGTTATCATTTACTACTTCTATAACGGAGTGTACTTCCGCGTCCTTGCCAGCGCTGACTGGCGGCGGGAGACAGACGAGCTACCCAAAGGCTACGATGTCGATAACTCCACCGAGGGACAGATCTTATTCAAGATTGAAGAACTGAAGGCGGAGATATTCAAGATTGAAGAACAGGGGCTCGACGGGGATCCCCAGGAGATAGAAGACGAGATCGAGCAACTGAAAAACAAGCTCATAGACGTTGTCGCTGACACTTGCATGGAAATGATCAAAGAACTAGCCCCAGAAACTCCTCTGCCAGCCCCTCGCACACTCCAGGAGCACATCTACCCGACTAGCTATACCTTTCAAGTCCTCACAGAAGACGACAAGCTGGTGTGTCATAGGCGCGATGACTATGTCATCGACGACGACTACCCTCCCATACCAGAAGAGAAGTTGAAGGCTATCAACCTAGACGAGGACGTGCCGATCGTCAACCCGTCACAAGTCGTCGTTCGGAAGAAACTTCACGGCCTCGTTCTCGAGTGCGAAGTGGAGGGCGAAATGATGATTCTCAAGGTCAGCGGTGACGTAGAATTCTGGAACTCCCTTGGCGACGAGCTGGGCGCATATATGAAGATACGGAAATCCAAGGAGGACATTCGGGTCCCCAAACTGAAAGGTAAGTATGCACATGCACCTTGGCTAACATACTCTATCCAACAACATCTGACCCCCCCTTGAACAAAAAAATATAGGCATCGTGAAGTCTCATACCGGGATCATCGGCATCCTCCTGAGCAGCATCCCGCGTAAGCACCCGTCGCTGTTCATGATCCTAGCGATGGCGGAGCACGGGCAGGCGCCCGACATCGCGGCCGCGCTCCCTGTCCTGGGGAAGAAGTGGGCGGAGCAGATCCAGCGCACCGTCGAGCAGCTGCACGGGCTCGGCGTCGTGTGGGGGGACGTCAAGACGGACAATGTGCTCATCGACGAGAACGACGACGCCTTCGTGCTCGACTTCGGCGGCGGCCACCCCCTCGGCTGGGTGGACGAGGACAAGCACGGCACGGTGGAGGGGGATCTGCAGGGACTCGAGAAGATCCTAGATGTTCTTCATGGCAGGGTAAAGTCTAACCACTATTTTGTCAAGGCAGACTATTAACCTAGCTCTGCCCGCCATGTAAGTATGCAATATGACAGGAAGAAGGACTGGATCATTTCTTGAATAGAACGAAATCAGCCTCCAAGCATTCTGAGCTGTCTGCATGAGATCTCTTTAATATTGACTCTTTCTTTCAATACATACTGTACTGTGTATGCTCTTCTGTTTCCTTGGTTAAGTGAAATGGAGACGGTAACCTTAGTAGCATATGATAAAGGTTAGATGCATATCATGCATACGATGCTATACGTGTTTAACTAGTGTATCTAGTCTAGATACCTCTGCATTAGGTAAAGTGTCGTTGCTCGGTGACTCCACTTGGGGAAAATAGAAAATAAAACAAGCGAGGTGTTTTCTCCATCAAGCCGAGCTGGACCCCATTCGCCTGATGCTATTCCTGATTAAACGGCCCTTTCCTTCTGGGAAAAAGGAGAAACTTAATGATGTCATACTTTGATAAGAAGCTTCCATTTTGTAGGCAGCAAGGCCCACAGAATGGCCGATGGGAAGTTGCCTAGTTTTTAGCCCGTCTGAAGGTGGAATTCCAGTCGCTCGCCTTCTCCTTCAAGCATTTTTTCACTAACCCATACAGCTGTATTTCACGCATAGAAAAGTACCCTGTCAGCCCTTGCCAAGCAGAAATGCCGGGCTTTATCTTCCTCGAAGTCTTCACCGGCAGATACCAGTTTGTCTCGGCTTGACTGGGTAGGCGCAGGCGCATGCATGGTTGGCTGAGGATTTCTATCTACTATCCATTGCAGCCACCTACACGAAGCTCATTTCTATTGGGTTCACCAGATCGATGTGTTGAAGCTAGGGAAACGCTAGGCAAAAGGTGGCTTCAAGTCGTGGGCTGACGGACTGGTCGCCCAATGGTCATATCATCTAATTCGACATTGTATCTGGTGACAATGCATCTATCCAATGGTGTGAGTAGAGCTCACCCAACTTCTTGAATTTGTCGGCTCTATCGGCAAAGAGCGCAGACATACTCCAGTGACGACGGGGGGAATTGCAACCGCATACACCATCTTCATGATCTATCAGTGACGCAAGCAAGGCCAAAGGGTGGTCCCGAGTATCGTCGTGCATATTCGTGGCCTGCAGCTGGGCACAGCAGGCCGGCCACACTCCTTTACATATGCACCATCCCGACGACGCGATGCTTATCGCTCCCGGTCGTCACCATCTTTTCGCGTTTCAGATTATCACCTCTTCCCTGCTTTTTCTACCACCTATTACGCACGCTGCAACCCACACATGCACGGAGTCTGCTTCTGCATGCCTATCTGCATGCCTGTCTGCATGCCTGTCTGCGACTCTGCACTGCTGAGTTGTGCACTTGATGGGAATGAATGCCATGTACTGTACCTTCCCTCCGTGCCACTAAGGTTAGCTTCTCGAGCTGGGCGGTTTCCCTGTCCCTAGCCTACCAGGGGATCGCCGTACGAGCTCAAAGGTCAAGGGCGCATGGAACGCTCCGGTGTAACTTCGTATGCTGTACTTGTGTTAGCACGGCTTTTTCCACACTAGACGAGGTACAGCATTTGTTGTTGGCCCCTGACCCAGGCGGCCTGGGCCTGCCCGTGATGCCTGCATGGTCCACCACGCCATCCTTGGCAACATGGAAGGCGATAACTCCATATCACGATTTAAGACGAAAACGTCCTGGACGCGATTGAATGGAGGATAGAACAGAAGCAGGTGTGTCCACAAACTGGGCAATTCTGGCCCACACAACAGGATGTTATAAAGTATTTGTTCGTTTCTAACCCATGACTTGCATGGCCTTAACCAGGTACTATACTTGTTTAGTGCGGCACAGTATTAACAAGTACTATCGATGGTTGATGGGGCCCGTTTTCTGCCCACTTCCATCGACAAGTTTTCGGTTTGGGCCGGTTCGTTATCTTTATAAAACAGGACGTGAGACTCAACATCCCACACCCATGTCTACGATCCCATTTGGCGGGTTTTGTTCCAATCTACCATTGCGACGATGATGTCGTGCTAGGAGGGCCTTCCAACAGAGCTATAATTCACATTCGTTAAAACCTTGCGAACCAGAACACTCGCTTCTACACACCTCTCGCGACTCAATTCTAATTCTGTTAATTGAAGCTCGCGCCAGATCCATCCTCGGCTGTTTTACGCTCAAGCTCCAAGAGATCTGCGTTGAGCTTTGGTACAGACTAAGCCGCAGCCGCAAAACTTCATCTGAATCTGAGTCAGTCGTTCGCTCATCGAAAATCTTATCGTCGCACTCATAAAGTGCAAATGAAACTTTGAGCTGGCCATCGGGTCGAAGCTTTCCACCATCGTTAATCCCGCCTCGTGTGCGACAAAAGATAGGCTAGTACCTAGCCGCCCATAATGAGGGCGCGCAACATCGCTCTTCAAATTGCCGCTGCTGCTGCTATATCAAGCGCCACGGCCTCTCACCAACGCGTGCTTGCGCACACTGCTAGCGTCGATGGGATCATCACGCCAAGCTTAGGTACGATATGATATAGCCATCGACTGTTTATATCACCGGCTGACAGACAGCGACAGATATGAGCAATTACTCGGAAATAGGGGTGCAACCACCCCCGCCGACCCTCGATGTTGTGGGACAAGACAAGCACCCAGTCGGAGCCTCCATAATGGGGCTCATTGTCTTCTCGGCTGCCGGCCTCCTCTTATTATAGTGTCCGGTGGCACAAGATTCCTTAGTCGCATTTTCAACCGGAGTTTTGGTAGCAGAGGGATTGGGTGGCGTAACGATTCTTGGGAACGCCTACAGCGAGAGCAACGAAGATGGGATTCTGGGTACGGCGCTCTGGAGTTGAATTGTTGCGTCAATTATTCTTGTTCTCTCTATATACCCTTTCATCGCAACGATGGGGCGATACTTGGTTGATGATGGTCGACCAATACGGCCTTGGCTTTTTCAATCCACATTACATTGGTACCACTTCGTCTGATACAATGCACTGCATGTTCTATATTCAATCATCGCGTCGGCCGGGGGTTTTCCAGTCAGCAGTCAACATGCAAGGAGCTCATTTGTCGCACATATATGTGGCGCATTATTGTGAGAGAACTGAACAGCCACAACACCACTGACAAAAGTACTCGCGTGTCCGACACTGCGATGTTCAGTTGGCGCAGTCGGTGATATACCCACAGTGGCGCTCGTCTTTCTTTCGCCTTCCTCACGGCGCAGGTATTCGCTCAAGCATGTACTGCCTGTTTCTCGTCGATATAATAATTCGTAGATACGATCGGTAGAGTCCTTTTCAACATTTACATAAGACCACGTTGAAGGCTCATGCAGCGACGGCGACTTGCTGATTGGAGGCAGCGTTGTCTGGAGGAGGTTTGGGAAGATTATCCTACAGAATCTACTGTTAGCAATGATTGTCCAGCATCCAGCAACCCAGAGATTTGCAGGTCCCGCAAGTAAACCCTACCAGATCAAAGATGACCCGAATCATCAGACTGCAGCTAGGGCACACGGCTATATCGTTGGACTCGTCCTGCAGGTCGGCGAGCGCAATCTCGAACCGGTCGCCACACGGGCACGGGTAGTGGTAGATCTGGCGCGCCTCGTCGTAGGTCATGTCCTCGATCTCGACCTCGTCGTAGACGGCTATCTCCTCTTCGTCGGCCATTTTGGGGGATAAAGGAAAAATCAGAGAAAAGGAAAAGGGCGCTTGCGTTTGCGACTGTTTGTGTGGTTCTGTGCTCGGAAGTGTGAGTAATTCGGAATCCTCAAAACGCCACTTTGACTGAAATTCTTAAAAGCAGGAACCCCGCGATAATGGCGCCTCTCTGGCGCAATTCTCCACAAAAACCTACTAATAATTCTTCTAAGAAAGTTTTATGCTTCTACAGAAAGAATCCCTCATAACTTCAGTGCTAAAAGTCGGGACAAGCATGCCGCTATGCTTCGCTGTAGCTTTCCTCCCTTCAGGGGATTGGACAGCCCCCCAGCGCCAAGCAACTGGGGTAATCACATGCCAGGTGGGCATCGCTGGACGTCACGGTGACCTGCATGCAATGCCCCAGACTGGAGTTGGTCTGGGGATGCTTCGCCGAGGAACAACACCAAGCAAGGAACATTGCTGCTACGCTCTCTCCCAAATTCCTTCTTTCAGCCTCGAATACCAGCTGCAAGTTGCTCTCTAATCAAACGAGCTTACTAACAATTACATTGGGATTACGTCTCCCTTTGAGAATGTAAATCAAATTCGAAAGCTCCTTTTCAACACAGCGTTGATTGCTCTGACGTGTTCTCTAAACCCTTTGCTCTTCATGGGTTGGTTTATCTACATCAGAAATTGGTCTTCAAATTCCACCATCCCAAATTCCTGAAGCGTCCGATCTTTTACACATCGTGTTTGTCGCCGAAGAACGCTGCGGTGCGCCATTAGAAGTGCACCTGTTCTGCACACAGCACAAGTCACCGCCGCAATGGCGGTACAGTCGAAACCCGTCCTACCCGACCAGTCAATCAAGAGCGCCGTATCGAGATTAGTCCAGCTGTACGTCTCGAACAGGACGCGCATCTCCCGCGCCGTCTACCTCACCCTCTTCCTGGCCCTCGCAAATCGCATCCGCCATGCCATCTCCGAGCAGAAAGCCGCCTCGGCACGCGAGGCTGCCAAGCGCCGCTCAGGCACGACGTCCAGCGACGGACAGGACGCCTCGAGCAAGAAGAAGGTTGAGCTGAATCGCGAATTCTTCCGTTCGCTGCTGAGTCTGTTGAAGATTGTCATACCGGGTACCGGCAGCAAGGAGGCCAGGATGCTGTTCAGCCACAGCTTCTTCCTCGTCATACGGACGCTCATCAGTCTGAAGGTTGCGGAGATGGATGGTGCTATAGTCAAGGCGCTCGTGAAGGGCAACGGAAAGGAGTTCCTGAAGAGGATAGTATGGTGGATGTTGATCGCAGTGCCTGCGACGTTCACAAACTCAATGGTCAGTCGTCGTTGCTCTATGAAATGGATTATTTGCGACAGGCCCATACTAACGGAATCCCGTATCTAGCTATCCTACCATCAAGCCGAACTCTCGCTCAAATATCGGACACGATTGACCCAACACATACACGATAAATACCTTTCCCAGCTGACGTTCTACGGCATATCTGCCCTGGACGACCGAATAAAGAACCCAGACCAACTCATCTCTGTGGACGTTGCGAAGTTCTCGAATAGCTTGGCTGAGCTGTATAGTAACTTGGCTAAACCATTGCTCGACATGGTGCGTACTACAAATCCATCACATTTTCATCACGTACTGACATCCCTCTAGACAATCTACACGTGGGCGTTGTCGAAGAGTGTTGGTGGTGAAGGCGTAGTGTTCATGTCTTTGCTCGTACAATTATCTGCTAATGTCATGAGAGCCCTAACCCCTCCGTTTGGTAAATACGTCGCAGACGAAGCCCGGCTGGAGGGTGAATTCCGATTCCAGCACTCCCGGCTCATCGACCACAGCGAAGAAGTGGCACTCTATCATGGCCACGAGGCCGAGAAGGACACGCTTGATAAAGGGTACTTTACTCTCATAAAACACGTAAACTACATATTACGACGGCGGTTCTACCACGGTATCATGGAGGATTTTGTCATCAAATATGTCTGGGGGGCCTTGGGCCTTCTGCTCTGCAGTGTCCCAGTGTTCTTCAAGCTACCCGGCCAACTGAGCGACGTGGTTAGCATGGGCCACCGGACAGAGACGTTCGTTACAAATCGACGTATGCTGCTGAGCGCATCCGACGCCTTTGGTCGAATCATGTTCTCCTACCGCGAAATCATGGAGCTGGCAGGTTACACATCACGAGTCGCGTCTTTGTTGGAAGTAATGGACGATATACGCGCTGGTCACTTCGAGAAGAAGCTCGTCTCCAGCTCGGGGACGGAAGAGCACGAGGCAGTGTTGAAAGGCCGAGGGAAAGTGGTGGAAAGCAAGGATATTGAGTTTATCGGTGTGCCCATCATCTCTCCCAACGGTGATGTGCTTGTCAAGGCATTGTCGTTTTCGCTGAAACAGGGCGATCATCTCCTGGTTGTCGGGCCAAACGGTTGTGGGAAGTCGAGTCTTTTCCGTATCTTGGGCGGTTTGTGGCCTGTATACGGTGGTACCGTCTACAAGCCGCCGTTCACGGATATCTTCTATATTCCCCAGAGGCCGTATCTCTCCCGCGGCAGTCTCCGTCAGCAAATCACGTACCCTGATAGTCTACGCGCAGTACGGGCACGCGGCGTTACGGATGCCCAGTTGCTCGACATTCTGAAGATCCTTTCCCTGGAACATCTGGTAGACCTCTACCCCGAAGGCTGGGACGCCGAGGCTGAATGGCGCGACGTGCTGTCGGGCGGCCTGCAGCAGAGGGTGGCGATGGCGCGGCTGTTCTACCACCGGCCGCGGTACGCGATCCTGGACGAGTGCACGAGCAGCGTGACGCTGGAGACGGAGAAGGTCATGTACGACACGGCCAAGGCGCTCGGGATCACGCTGATGACGGTCAGCCACCGGCGCAGCCTGTGGAAGTACCACAGCCTGATCCTGCAGTTCGACGGCCAGGGCAACTACGTCTTCACGAAGCTGGACGGCGAGCGCAGGCTCGAGCTCGAGGACGAGAAGGAGGAGCTCGACGTCATGCTCAGACAGGTGCCGGATATCGAGAGGAGGATCAAGGAGCTGACTGATGAGTAAAACAGTCTGCTATCAAATGTCCGCGGCTATATATGGGATGGGATGACTGGAGCTGGAATGTGTTTATATTGGGATGAGAGATAGTATTAGGTTAGTAGCAGTGTTAAGCGACAGGGGATTTGCTTGTATCAAAACCATTTAGCATTGCATTATACCGAATTGTAAGAAATCGAAGAAAAGGATCCTGGACTCGATGAAATCATTTCTCACTTGCGTCAACCAAAAAAAGAAAAGAGGTCTGTCTGAATTCCATTTCATGTGCGGATGGTGAACTTGTGGAGTTTGACCCATACTTTCAACGGGTTTGACTGGTTTGGTTCATGTAGCACCATTAGTGCAACTTGCATCAACAATCCACGTAGGGCTTGTGGTTTAGTGGTATAATACTCCCTTAGCATGGGAGTGGTCCGGGGTTCGATTCCCCGCGAGTCCAATGTTCGGAGGTTCGATTCCTTCTGTACCAATCTTTTTTCAGTTTTTTGTCCTTTTTGATGCTTCTTTTTTTCCGGTGTGGTCTTTTGATATTGTATACACATCGGGCTTCCAATGCTTACACGAAGCTGAGAATTCTAATTATCAGGCAAGTACGACCTTGGGCATGGGCAGCTTGAGTATTGGATCAGAATTACCTCCCTAAGGCTATCTTATGCCACGGACGCAGTTGTCGCTGACCTCTTTTCCTACAATCTCTCGTGGACAACTATAGATAGGGGCAATAGGCAACATTCCCAACGAGCTGAGTGGAAGGGTTCGTTGCTTGAGGCACTACTATATTGCTGCAATTACCATGTTTCATTTACGCCGAGTCAAAATATCATGGCATCCAGACATGGATGAGGAAAAGGCCCTATATGCAACTCCCAAGGAGAGAATACCATTCAGCTAGACAGGCATAAATGATAACCCCAACTAATCTTCCACCAGTAAGCCGAGGCACAGCTCACATTCTACTCAATACTTGAGCTCTTCTCCGGTGGCACATGGCATGATCATATTACATGTTGAATCAACTCGTCCAACAAACAAACAAACAAACAAAACACACGGTTAACCTTGAGTCGTTATGGAAGCCGGTTCCTAAAGCTCCGTTATGAATGAGCTAATGCACGTCGGTTGACCCCTGTCTCTCCAACCAGGGGGATGTGTGGAGTTAGATCTCCAAGTCGACTCCCTTTTCCAGCGCCATGAAACGAGACATTCGTGATATTAGCCGTACGTTAGGTTGAGGGAACAGAACGGCTAAAAGAGATGGGAGAAGACCCGCTCACACACGGCAGTCAACCACTTGGCGCATATACCGGGGAGTGGGAAAGATGCCAAGGTATGATAGGATGGGGGAAAAGCTTATATTGAACGTAAGGGAAGGGGGAGGCTATATACATATATAAGTATATATCCTCGCCTCGCAGATGACTGAAGTTTACGCGCAGAAGTACTAACCTAACTTACTCATCATACTGATCTCAACCTTCTCCTTCCCTATCTCTTTGGTTCTTTCTAGGTCAGTAGAAAAAATGCAGATCCTCTCGACCCTCTCGGTCCTCGCCGGACTCGCGGCGCTCGGCGGCGCCCAGTCGGTCACCAAGGTCAACGACTTCAACGCGGTGCCGACCAAGCTCGGCATGTACGTGTACGTGCCGCCGAACCTGAAGACGCCTGCGCCCATCGTCGTGGCCGTGCACCACTGCCAGGGCTCGGCCACGGGGTACGCGTCCGAGTCGGGCCTGCTGCCCTACGCCAGCCAGAAGGGCTTCATCCTCATCTTCCCCAACTCCAAGTCCGGGGGCGGGTGTTTCGACGTCGCTTCGACTGCTTGTACGTCTCTTCATTCTTCTTCTTCTTCTTTAATCTTTCCTTGTGTCAATCACGAGGGGGTGCCAAGTTTAAGCGCACTAGATTTTTTGGTTAACTAACAGGTAAAAAAAAAAAAAACAGCCCTCACGCACAACGGCGGCGGCGACAGCCAGACCATCGCCAACATGGTGACGTACGCGGTGAACCGGCTCGGCGGGGACAAGGACCGCGTCTACGCGACGGGGAGCAGCTCCGGCGCCATGATGACCAACGTGCTCGCGGGCGCGTACCCGGACGTCTTCAAGGCCGGCTCGCTCTACTCGGGCGTGCCCGACGGCTGCTTCTACGTCCAGGGCTCGACCGCCACCCAGGACCCGCCCGCGTGGAACAACAACTGCGCCAACGGCCAGGTCTCCAAGACGGCCGCCCAGTGGGGCGACATGGTCCGCTCGTACTATCCGGGATATAACGGCACCCGACCCCGGATGCAGATGTGAGTTTTCTCTTTCTCTCTCTGTCGAGATATGCGAGGGAAATGGTGTTGGTGTTGGGGGTTGGGAGTTGGAGACAGAGTCATGAGGGGAAAGAAATATAACATTACTCCTGAGACGACGTGCTAACCTAACCTAAATGAAATATAGCTGGCACGGAACCGCCGACAACACTCTCCGCTATCCCAACTGTGAGTGAGATTCATCCCTCCCCCCCCCCCCCCCCACACTTTTCCCTTCCCTTCCCACACCCCCTTCATACATTCAATACAAACTTTATTAACCCAACTAAACCCCCCTGGGAACAACAGACGGCGAGACCATGAAGCAATGGTCCAACGTGTTCGGCCTCACCACCTCCAAGGACACGACCAACACGCCCCAGAGCGGGTACACGCGCACCATCTACGGCTCCGGCACCGAGCTGACGGCCCAGCTGGTCGGGTACAGCGCCAACGGCGTCGGCCACAGCGTGCCCGTGCATCCGAGCATGGACGTCGCCTTCTTTGGTCTTTAAAAACGTATCTTAAGGATAACGGAGGTTAAGTATGTTTGATGGGGGAAAAGGATCGTAACTAGGTTAGGAGGATGTTATGGGGGAATGTAAATAAATAATTTTGAAAAAAGATGTGTCTGGAACTGTATATATATATATATATATATTCACAGACCCCGTATTTTGCAATGAGAATGACTCAGACAATTCTCCAATATAATTTAGGTTAGAAATCCCCCCTACTCCTCCCCCCTAACCCACCCCTCCCTCTCATTGACCTCCTTACTCCTCTGGCTCCAATCGGGGGGCTCATCCCTTCCCTCCGCCTCTGCCTTGTCGCCTTCCTCTTTCGTCTTGTGCACCGTGGTGGCCTTGTGCTCGGCGGGGCTGTACACCGTGTACAGGAGCAAGGGCGTGGGGCCCGTGTTCAGGAACTGGTGCCGCGTGCCCGCGGGCACGATCACGAGGTCGCCCGCCTTCACCTCCTGTTCTCGCCCGCCTACCTGCGCGAGCGCGGTGCCCGAGGTGAAGGTCAGGATCTGGTCGACTGTGTGGATCTAAAAAACGTGTAAAACTTTTCTTTCAGTGATTTTTTCTTTGTCTTTTTTTTTCCTTTGTTTGTTTTGATAAAAAAGTGAAAGGGGGCGCGAAAACCGAAAGTTGGGGGAGAGAGACGGGGGGGAAAGAAAAAGAAAACACAAACCTCCTCCCCTATATCCCCACCGACGGGTATAGTCATGAGGACGAGCTGGCTGTAGAGGCCCGTGTGCAGCACACGGCGGAAGTCGGCCGACTCGGACGGCAGCGCGTTCAGCATGTTGGGGAAGTACTGCATCTCGTGCTTCGGCCGCTCGCTCGACGGGGTCGGCAGGTTCGCCATCTTGGATGTGCTGAAGGGGAGGAGATGCTGTTTTTGATTGCCGACAATACTGTTCTTGATATAATTACCGCTGCCACTGCAGTTGGTTGTAGGTCTTCTTGTCGTAGAAGTAAGAAATCTGACGTTATAAGTGCAAGAAGACGATGTAGAAAGAAGGGGCCTGGTCCTGGTAATTCTGGTGATAATAATACTAGTAGTAGTCTTGTTCACAGAAGAAGAAGGGGATGAGGCGACGCGGGAGGTTTTGAGCATGGCGTGATTGAGATTCGTAAAACCTATATTCCAACAGGGGAGAGAAGAAGAATTAGAGATGGTATTTATATTTCTCGACGTTTTCTTGTGACCTATATATATATATCCCTGACCAATGTTTTTCAAACTTAGTTTTTATCTGGTTTACATTCACACACAAGCAAGCAGCGGGCATAGGAGGATTAAGCTAACTTAGGAGACAGTCTATTATCAATATATGAAGTCAGCATTTTGCGGGACATCCACCCCATACCCCATGGGCAGAGGGTAGGTTAAATAAATGCCGAGCTAACAGCCACGCGGAAACAGCCGCGAGAGACAAGCGGGTAAAGGTTCTGTCACGACTCACCTGTATACAAGTACCTAAGGTTAGGTTAACCTACTTCCCAAGCATCATGTAGCCAGGTTATTACCAATGTCCACTCATTCACTTCCCTGTCAAGAAAAAAATATCTGTCTGTTCTTACATGAACAAGATGCTTTGCTGCCCGACCTCCCTAATATACTCCAGAGTCCTGCCTCTACCATTAAAAAGGAGTGCAGGGGAAAAAAACGAGACCAACACAAAAAAGGAACACACGGCAAAGCTCGGACATGTCACGCCATGTCAGCTCCTATTATTAGGGTTTGGCTCCATTACTATAACCCAACGCTAAGAACGAGACGGCGGCTTTCGCGGTCGTTGACTCGTTGCTTATTCTGTGGGCCTGCAACCCTTGATGACGTTCTCGATAGCTTTCGAGTGTGTACGTATCGGGTTTGAAGCTCGAAGGCCCTAACCTCACTGGCTCTGTGGGTGTTAATATTATACACAAACAGACATCGTGGAACATAGCGATACATACATACAGTGAGGCAAGATAGACATACTCCAGAAAGGTCTACATCATATATAAAACGCGATCAACAACAATATGAATATACTTGTTTATTCGAGCAAAGAACTCCGAGGCTATGTGCGTGACTACAGACATACCATTGATAACATATAATCGACATAATCATGTTGCTCCAAGGGGAGACAAGGACATCGACAGCCGTAGAATTGGCTCGTAGGGAGATGATAGAGACAAAACAAATAAACATCAGGGGGTATAAAAGCATGCCGGCATTTCATTGACACTTTCCTTCCTTCCTTCCTTAGTGCCATTCATACCGCCGTCTCTGCCCCATCGTCCGTTGCCTGGGCGGTTTCCTCGGCGGTTTCCTCGGCGGCATTCCCGTTTGCTTCCTCTCCTATCGGATTCTCCGGAATGATCCCATTCATGCGTTCCCAGACTTCTCTCCTGATCCTGTCGTCCTTGGCCTTTCGAGCCCTCTCCACTTCCTCGAACCCGCCGCTCTTCTTCAGCTTGCCCTCCTCGACAAAAGTGGCCAGCTCCTTCTTCATCGGGTTGTCTCTCCGGCTCTCGAGTTCCTTTTGCCGTAGCTTCTCCGCCCGCTCGATGGCCTCGAGGCGATCTTCGTGGTTGGGCTGAAGTGCCCGCACCTCGCCCAGAACGCCCTCCTTGGCCGCTGACGGGTCCGAGGCATTGCCCAGATTCTGCAACCCTCTAGAGAACTGCCTGGCGGTCGGCATGTTTTCCTTCATCTGCTCCTTTGTGGCCTGTTCAACTAGCTGGAATGTCTCCGATGCCTTCTCGAGATCGTCCTTCAGATCGATCATGAGGTCTTCCATCAGCTTCAGCTCGTCGCGGCCTTGGCAGACTTCCTCCAGCTCCTTCTCCCAGATCTTGGTCCACACCGGCTTCTCCCGTTTCATGTAGTTCTCCATCTTCGCAAGCTCCTGGGTCAGAAGTTGGATGTCCTTAGAAACGCTCTCGAGCTGCCTAGGCAACGGCCGGACGCCGCGATTAACGACGTCCTTCCGCAGGTCCTCGACAAGGTCTTGGAGGTCGTCGACTTTCGTAACAAGCCTGTCCGAGTCCGTATTGAGCTGTCTCCTTCCCTTGACCACGTAGGCGTACCCAGATTCACCCTCCACATTGGGCACCGCCGCTTTGACTGCTGCAACCTTCACATTCGCTGCCTTACTCCGAAGCGAAGACATGGAACTTTGGATTTCAGTCTGGAAGGTCGAGTATGTCTGTCGTAAAACGGCCAGGTCACGGCGAAGGTTCTGCAGTTCTCTCAGCTGGTTGGGATTGAGCTTCGCTCCTGCGTCTGGCGCCCCTGTCTTCGTGCTCGTGCTCTCTATCACGACAGGCGGTGCTGCGGCCATTCTGGCCATTTCCTTGGCTGTCTCGAGCTGCCTATCCGAGACTTGTTGCAAAGCTGCCGCCTGGTCCGTGATATTCTGCCGCACTTCGTCCATGGTCTTCTTCAGCGTGCCTAGGCCTTCGTCTATATGCTTCTTCACTTCGTCAAGCGGCTCGACGTTCAGAACAAGCACCGTGCGGTCCTTGATGTCAGAGAGGTCTTCGAGTTCATGCCGCACGCCAGATACAGGGTCTTGGATGTATATCTCTGGCAGGTCTGCTCCGTTCAGCGCCGTATTCCACGAAAACTTCTCGATAAAGGCCAGTTGGAGGCGACCAATCGATAACTCGGTATAACCTTCTGGGAGGACAAATTTCTTCACTTTGGATTTGTACTGCAGGAAAAGAGTCAACTCCTTGTCTAACGGTGGAGATTGCTCATGAAGAAACTCTTGCCGTCCCTGTCCCCGGTTGTTGGGCGTCTCGGGCCGCACATTGGACTCCCGCGGCAAGTCAGCCTTGGGCTTGGGCTCGTCCGGGGATAAGGTGCCGTTGATGGGGAATGAGTCTTGCAGCGGTCCTGATATCGTAGCGCTAGGCCGGTATTTCTCATCAGGCGACGGCGCGGGAGGAGAATCAGGTCGAGGCCTCAAATCAGTCGCCGAACCTTCTTCGGATATATGGCTCGGAATCCGGACTGGGGAACTCTCATATGCGCTCTTGGACTGGTTCGATGTATTGCGGTTGTGTCGCATGCCCTCCCGGACTTGGACAGCTCGCATCGACTCCCGTAACTCAGCACGCCCGCGGTTGGGCACAGGCGTGGTCTGCGTGGGCAGCATAGGAACGCCATTGGTTGGCGCTCCCAGGTGCTTGGATATCTGGTATGCTGAGTATCTCCGCGAAGCCCTTCTCTCGAGGTCCTTTCCCCTCTGGAGAGCTGCTAGTGCGCTCTGTTGTGACTTGGGAGGAGGCGGCGGTGGCGGAAAGGAATCGATATCTATGCTTCCATTCGAGGGCCCCGCTGGTATTGTTTCGTCGCCTGGATACGGAGGCAGGACGGGAATGTTTTGCATGGTAGTGCTGGAAAGCGAGGACACTTCCGAGCCGAGCGACACCTGCGACTGATCCCGTTGAAACCTTCGATTTGGGGAGGTATCGTTGCCGTACGGAGGGGGGTTGTTGCTGTAACTGTTACTGGTCCCAGAACCTCTTCCAGCACTGTTACCGCCGCTTCCCCTCTGCGACGTTCCGCCATACCCATCCTCGATGCCCTCATTGATCAGGTTGGTGAGACCGGTACCGGTACTGCCGACCGTACTTGTGCTCATGGTGCGAGATGGGTTGCCGTTCTCGTCGGGCGGGCTGGCCTCTTTCTCTCTCGACTGCCTTTGTCGCAACTTCTGCTGCTTCCGTTTTAGACCGTGCAACAGGTTTATTATTATGTCCCGTATACGCGGTAGGTACTTCTCAAGGCTTTCAGTGCTCGCTTCCTGACTCAACGTGGCTTCGAGGATATGGCGCAGGTTTTCGGGGACGTTTCCTAGGTCTTGCGTATCGACGTTTATAGCACCGAAGGCCCGGCAGGCCATATTGAACTCATATCCCAGGCGGACGTAGACGTCTGACACTTGGGTGTCAGTGGCAGCGCCGCGCGACCACTGCGTGAGCGTTTCGAGAAGCTGTTTCGTGGCGACTAAAAGATGTGTGACACTCTTCTCGATTTGCGAGAGGGGCATGCTCGAGCCATTCGATTGCTGGGGACGAAGTGGTCAGCAGAGGCTTGCTGAAAACGCAGGTGGTAATTGAGAAGGTGGGCTAGAGTTGGGCCAACCACACAATGGTCGGCATTCTGAGATTGGTACAGCAATCAATCAATCACAACATTGAGCAACTGTGCGAAAGAAGATCGAGCTGAATCGGGCCAAACACCCAAGGCAGCAGGAGACTACCCTGCTCCAAGGTAGCACCAGTATATGTATATTACTCACATTACGCCTTGAACCACCCCCAGCTGATCTACTCGAAGCCGTCGACGAGCGTGGTTGTGTATTTGCCGGCGACATGGACCGCATCGGAAGATTTGCCTGGGAACCCCCTTCAGGACCAGGAGACCTCCGCTGCAGGGAGCGCTGCTGCGGTGGGAGGTTGGCTGCCTGCATCGCGACGTCGTCGATCGGCTTCGAGTTTCTATCTCTCCGTTCCACTCCTCGGCGTAGATTACCCAGATATACCCCCTCCTCCTGACTATGTCCCCCTCTTGACTTCTCAATCTACACGCCAGAACCCGATGGTACTTGGTTTGCGGCCTATTTATATATCCTAAATCGAGCAACTAGGCACCGACGGCTGCGTTTCGACGGACTGCCAGTACACCCTTGCACCTTGGAACTTGTGGTAATTCGTGTGAATCAGGACGCTGGGATGGGGCAAACAGGACATATACGTGTTAGAAAGTAAATGACATAAATAGGCGAGAAATCTCTAGATGACTGATGGACGGGGGCGTTTTCTTTAATCAGTTGGATGATGCGATGGAATCCGAGCAATGCAATGTGTACAGACGTCACGAAGACTGCTGATAACAGGACAACCAAATGCCTCGGATGGTGGACGGCAGCGCGATTCCTGAGGCGGCGCAACGTTGTGAGGTGAATGACAGAACAAGAACAGAACAGCCTGATCCAAGAGGATCCTGCACTAATCCCAGGATGGCCAAGCTAAACCCGTGGCAGGGAGAAAGGCCCAGAGAAGCAAGGGTCGTAGAGGGGATCCGACACAGTGACAACTCACCAGAACGAACCGCTCGTCTGGACTGTGTGCAACATATTACATGTACTTTCCCAACAGCAGACACCTCTAAAGGTACATGGCACATGCCACCCTGTAAAGACGGGCATTTGATACGTCTTTGGAAAGAGAGAATTGTTTGGCTCTCTTTGAATCAGATGTGGCAGTTACCCACGTGACGTGTGCAATCAATTTGGTAGTGTCTAGAAGTGTTCCTTTTCTGTCTTTATCTGTGAACCATGCCCTGTGATCAGTGATCACTGATCACAACAAGATCGAAGATACACAGCAGTTGAATGTACAGTATGTATGATGTATGTACTGATTCTTCGACAGTACGCATAGTAAAGCTTGCACAGTGTCATGTCTGGTAACAAGCCAACCAAAGCACAACACCACGGTGTGGCTGTTCAGTGTGTTGTTTCAGGGTACGTCCGCTGGTCTACCAAGAAACATGAAAAACCCCCCCAGCTTGTTTGCATTAATCTAGGTTAGTAAGTTGTCAACCGTTGAGCGGCGAGCCCATGAGGGGGTTGCAGACACCGTCATTGGTTATGTCAATCTGACCAAAGTTTCACAAGACTCGAAGCACATGTTTGTCAATAGCAAATATTGCTAATCCTGTACTCGACCTGGCCCTAGGACTGACGGAAATGCTGTACTGAGGCGCATCACCATCTGTGTTCTCAAGGTCAAGTCTGATGAGAGTAGGGAGCTGGGCTCAACAGAGGAAGTTGTCTATACGAACCCTCGAAATAGGACTAACCACCCACTTGCGACCTGATGGCCCAGACCCTCCTGAACGAGGACTGCTGTACATACTTGGGAGGAAAGTGTCGATATCCTATCGAGGTACGCTTCACCGGCCCTCGAAACGATACTCTCCTGTGACGGCCCCTCTATTCGATCCATTCAGTGTTGCCCAGTGCTACCAGTTCAGGTGATGGCAGTGCTGTGAAAATCATAGGGGGCATGCATGCGTACTCGCTCGCTCGATCGCTCACAGCCTCCGGAGGTATCCGTTCTCATATTACGAAAATGACACCTGTTCGATACTACTGCAGCTAAGCCGGCGATTCTCCTACCTCTCAGCTCAGACGCGAAGAAACTGGACTTGTCGAGATGGCAACAGTAGAGCTAAGTGTGGTATGATTACAGTCTAACAAATTGGGCCCGGTTTTGACTCTTGATATGCCTAACCTCAGCTGGAACTCAAGCATGACGAGGGCGCAAATGCAACCCCCCATCGAGACACCGTAACCTAGGGGAAAGGTGCACCGAATGAAGCGGAATTCAACTTCATCCTCTGGTGGTAGACTCGGTGATCAAGTGAGGCTTAACCAATCACAGCGTGGCAAAGATGATGATCAAGCCCAAGGGTGAACTTCAAGAGCCCCATCACGAAAAATGCGCACTACTACCCGCTGCGTGAGGCTGTCATGCAAACTGAGGCTTATCCGGGAGAAGCCTCTGCAGGCTGCACCGGACTGGCTCGGGATTTGGCTACAACCGGGCACCGTGTCCTTGCCTTCTTTGCATCAATGGGTCGCGCGCATCATGGAGGAGGGTGGGCAGGAGAGCGAAAACTTGACTCTGTCTCTGACGTTATTGGGAGACAAGTCGAGTCGACGCAATTCGCTAGGACATCTTCCTTCTCGAGCATGAAGCCATTTCTGTGCTTGAGACTGACCTACAGCGGAATCGCAAAGCTCGGGAACGTTGCACCTGAAAGGGGCCAAAGCAAGGTCGTAGAAAGTGTTAACGATGATTTCCCACTTGTAACTCGTACTGCTTGATTTCTTTCATCGACGTTCCAACCACTGCCACCTAGGTTCGAATCCGAAACCTAATTGTTGGCTGGCTAAGTTAATCGGGACCTCCACCAACGCGCGTGATGGATGTTTGCGATTGTTGGCCCCCGGCGCTTATTTCCCCTTGTCCTTGACGGGGGTCATTCTACAATATATCCCCTGGCCATTCCTGAGTGCCTTACCCTAGAGACAGTCCACTTGTTCAAGGCTTTGTTTGGGTATCATACCAGATATCCGCCTTCCTAATCTGATCCTTGTGTATCTGTACGGTTGCAGTACTAACTGTGTATTTGAGGAATGCAGTTTCCCCTTCAGACAAGGCAAGAGTATACCAGGACCAACAGTAAGCTTCATTTGGGAGATTCTTGTGGTTTCTCAGCAAAGGAACACCATAGACTTAGGCATGTTGGTTCATTCGAGTTGGGCAAACAAGACCAGGATTTGGTCTTGCTTCACTTGTGACGGGCGTGTATCTACACAGGCAGGTCTTCCACGACTATCAAATCAACTTCGAATCAAATCAACTTCGATGGACCCGTCCAGCGGGCCCCAAGTGCCAATGCACACTTGCTATGCCATACAAATGAGATGAGGGGCAGTGTATGGCCGTCAGGACTATCGCATTCATTTTAGCCTCATTCTGTTGATCTGGATAGGGCATTTTCCACTCGGCGTAGAATCGATCCTTAAAGATTATATGCAGGCAGCAGCATGTTCGTATAGTCCATAGCAGGGGGATGTTTCCGCCGGATTTCAAGGTTAACACATGCCTCGGCCCCCAAACTCACAAATAATACAGCGGCCAATGCAGAGTATATTTTGCTTTATTATGGAACATTCAATGTAGGAAGCAGACTGGGTGGCTGTATCCAAGGATAGAGAGCCTCACTCGTGCATGTGATGGTCGCCAAGATGTCGATCAACCCAATTTGGAAACTTAGTATAAGTACACAGTCAAAGTGTCAAAGTAAAGAGTCTAAGGTTAAAGACGGGGCATCAGAACATGAGTGCAGGACTTTCCTGTAAAGGAAAAAAAAGGCAAGGAAGAAGACTGATGTATCGCAGAGTCATGGACCAGTGGCCTGGCAGGCACGAACATCCCCCAACGTTATCGTTAGGTGATTGTTTTTGCTTTTCTTCGGGCGTATGTTCAACCAGTGAAGACAAGGTAGTGAAATATACTTTGAAACCTTAGGGCCAACATCACCGTAGCCATATATGCCGATCCAGGCACAGGTCTGTACCTTGCCCAGCATCCCGGACACTAACCTAGTCTAATCACCAACATTCTCATACCACTTCCCTGCTACCCTGTAACAACCGGCGGACCGGCGGTTGGCATGTAGGCAGTGCTTTGGTCGCTGTGAAATACGTATTGCCTGAGCAGAACTAACTGCTATTAGTAACCATTGATATTGCTGCCGTGTTGGCAACTGGATTTGTGTTGTCAAGAGAAAGTTGCTGGCTTGATATATCAGAAAGGGTCAGATCTCGCTTTCCTTTTGGTGGTACCAGGTACGATTTGGTTAGGGGCGAAAGGGCGAAGAAGCTCTTATTCGTAGTCTGGACAAAAAAATGAAGCTTTTATTTTCATACCATTGGCTCCCAAGTAAGCTAGGATAGCAATGCTAGCATAGACCCGTGCCTGGACTCCATGCGCAGTGCACCATATGTGAGGCAGGCACAAAAACCCCCCAATACCATTGCCCAATAGACTCCTAACCTACTGCTTATCCTGGAGCACTGCCCCGCCTCTAAACATCCACATAGAGGAGTTGTTGCAGATACCGTCGTTATGGAATGCATACCTACTTGATCAGGCCACTGGGCTGCAAACATGGGCGGAAAGGTCCAACAGTTATTGCTGGTTGCCCTGATTGCCATGGGCGCCACCTGGACCCGAGGCAACTTCTCTCCCTGGCGTCAAACTTTGGTGCTAATGACGTTTTAAGCAGAGTGCGTTCATATGATGCAGCAGCGTGTTACCGGCTGGTACACATGCGAAAGGAACAAGATCACCAAGCATTAGATCGAGAGGCTTGAACCGTAGTGGCTATGTTTGTTCGTATAGTCAGCACACCCAAGACAAGATGCCATTCTACTTTTCCGGACTTTCAGTGAGAATGTTACCGGGGCATGGAAAGAAAACTTGCATCTGTTACAAGGCTTGCAATGGGGTTAGTTACGGCTTGGAACTCTCTGTACCTATTCTGATCGCCTGTCAGATATCCGCGTACAGATGTCTATAACCCTCGGTACTCCCTAGCCATGTCGACGGTCGAGGTGATTTCAAGGGAATTAACACAGAATGACCTAATACAACACAGTGTGAAGCTTTTCGCCTTTGCAATCAGGCCACACATCCGTCCTCGGACCCTGGAGATTGGTCTCTTATTGAATACTTTACGTACCAACACATACCTAAACTCCTAACCTTAGGCTGGCTTCTTTGTCCGTTTGCAACAATAAAGACGAACAAATATATTGTCAAGTTACCCTGACTACAATCGAAACCCCGTGTACTCCCACTACCCCTAAAAGATCGCACAGTCTGTAGGATAGGTGTTTTGTTGCCCAGCCAGCTCCGCCGCACGGACCATACCAGTTTATGTAACCAAGATCTTCAGAAGAGAGGGCACGGGCCAAGGAGAATATTCTCCTCCCGCTACTCCTTGGATGAATACTTCATCTATCTCGTCCAAGTAGGTAGTCCGTTGGCATCTACAGTCACAGGTACACTTGGCCAGATCGTTGGGAAGCTTATTCTTTTCAGAGGACCAGAGGGCGACAGACAAGCAGTGACAGCAGGTGACGAAAGGTTTGTGTGCTTGCTAGAGTAGGGAGTTTCGGGCATTTTACTGTAGAAGTCTGATGTGGTGATTGTGGGATGCGCTGTTTTGGCAGGTACCCCCAAGCAAAGCTCTCCCCCATCCCACCTCTGGGCTACCCTAACTCTTAGAGCCTACATGCCGCTCTAGTGGTTAAAGTTGGGAACCTAAGGCAGGTGGCAGGATACAAGGTACTTTCATCTTTCCCCACAACTTGTCCATTGAGCTTCGTCAACTCTCAATCCACCGTCAACCCACCCCAAGACATCCGTCTCGCCAAACCCCAGTCTTTTTTTCCCATTTCCACATCTCAACGCCCTCCTTTCTCACTCCTCTCTGTCGACAAGGTCGTCTTCCATCCGCAGCGCTCGCTCTGCAACTTGTACGCAGCTGCCATTCGCGCCGCTCCCTCTCATCCCACTCAATCGGCACCGCGGCGCTGGGGGAACACGTTCATCTGGCGAGAAATCCGAGCAGCAACCAACAGTCAAGGGAACTGACTGACTGGCTATCTGCCAAAGGATCTACTTTTCCTAAACTGTTATCTGCCAACCGTCCCTACCGACCATCTACCTCTGGGTCATCTACTTTCCTACTTAAGTCCTACAGTTCCAGTAATAACTAGCATCGGAGTCGGAGTTGGAGTCTTAGCACAGCCAGCTTTCCGAGGTGAGACATGGTTTCCTTTTTACTTTAGCATACCTTACCCTTCCTACTTGCCCATCAGCTTTGGCAGGTATTTTTGGTTGAAGTACCTGCCTTAGGTACCCGCCTGAGGTAAGGTACCTGCCCACCTACCGCCAGGGGTTATCGCATCCACCACCATATTATTATTGCCAACAGCTGGCTCGCACCGCCCTATCCCTTACCCCCCCCCTTTGAACTGGGTGTCAAGATGTGTCCGTGTGAGCGGTAACACAACAGTGACACAGGCGTTGGCGCCAGAAAACCAGTTATACCCAACTGAGAGAAACTCTAACCACCCTTTACCTCTTTTTCTGGCAACTTCCAGTCTGCAACAACTTTAATCTGTGGGAAGTTGGTCTTGACCAACAACAAAGCACTCTTCCTTATACCCTTCGTACTCTCACCGTCTCATTCCCTGCTCCAGGAGAAGTTGTGGCTTTTTTTCTCATATAAACTCTTTTCTCTGGTTTCATTTCGTGCCATTCACTGGACCAGTCATTGCCGCCCTTTGCAATCAACTGTTTCTCGACCGTGCGCTGACTTTCGATCCCTCCTTTTTGCCAGACACCGGAACCGATTCTTCCCTCACCATACTCTCCTAATTCGCCAGTCATCTCCTCTCCGCAGCGTCCGCCACCTGACACAAGACCATCAAGTGCAGCTTGTCCTCACATGACAAATCTCGCAGTATAGACGAGTCCTCCAGCGAAGTAAGTCGCCGGCGGTCTTCATCTGCAGTTGGTTGCTCCTCGTCACGACTGCGGATACCTATCATAGAATCCCACTCGCCGTTGGCTTCTTGGTCTCGAATACCCACACCACCCCTCTCTCCATCCCTTGTGCGTACGATCCGTCGTCGTACATCATTGCCTCTTTCCCCCCTGCGCCATATTCACTACAAATTGTGTCTCGTGCACATTCAGCACTTCATTAGGTTGGGTACTGGAAATTTGCCTTGGCTTACCTTCCTTGCCGACAGGGAAAAGGCTCCGAACCTTTGAAGACCGTAATCCAGGTCTTCCTCCGAAAGATACTTGCTGCCACCTGAGAATGGTACAGCATAAGAACTCTCCAAATAGTGCGGACGGAAACTTTAGCAGAAACTTGTCCAAGATGTCTTTCCAGAAGAGAGACAACGCCGATGGCCGGCTGATTGGCAAAGGCTCGAACAAGGCAAACGGTCAGTATTGTATTGGGAGTAGTGCAAGGAGTATTGAGCTGACATGATACGTAGGAAATTCCAACTTCCGCACAGACTCGGCAATCTCGTCTCGCGCCCCCCGTGGAGAACGAGTTTTGCAACCATGGGTTGCACCAAGCGGCTCGGAAGGCATTGATATGACACTTGAGAAATCTACAGGCGGCCGAGCGTGGGACCAGTTTGCAGCGAACGAGCGCCAGTTTGGCATCAAAACGACTTACGACGAGAACATCTATACGACGCCCATCGACAAGTCTCACCCGCAGTACAAAGAAAGGCTAGCGAGGGCGGAAAGGGCGGCCAAGGAGATAGAAGGGAGTGCCGCCATTACAGCTCATCACGCGGAGGAAAGACAGATGGACTTCGCCGGCGGTAATGATGCAGGAAATGACGAGGAAGAGAAGTGAGTGCTAAGACTTACCTGATTCCTGGTGCGAGCTAACTCGATTACAGGTACAGCGGTGTAAAGCGACAGGATTTCCCAGCTCTTGGCAACCGGGAAACTAAGTACACACCCCCTGCCAGACGGGCACCAGCGGCAGCTTCGACCGTAAAAGGAGCCCCTGTCGATCCGGCCATAATCTCTTCACAGCTTCGGACTCAAAAGCCGCAACCGATTCCAAAGGTGGATGATACCAAGGCTCAGGTGTCGAATGTTGTAGAGCCACCCACCTCATATGCCGAGGTATCCACCAAGGCCGGGCTTGTGCCTACGAAGATCCCTGAGCTCACGCATGAAGGCAAGGCTGAGAGCACACAGAAACCGGTGGAAGCCAAATCTACAAATCAGGCAGGTCCGTCCTTGAAGCCATCAGCTACAACCAGTCGGGCTATATCACCACAAGCGAACAACATCCAAAATCTCGCACCCAGCGCAACTGCCACAGTAGAGCGTGATGTATTGAAGCATTTCAAAGATTTTGCTCAGCAACAGCGACAAAACGTCGAGAAGACACGCTCCAGCAAAGCCAAGGCCGACAAGGAAGTGAAGTTAATTGAGCTCAAGAGATTCGCCAGCAGTTTCAAGCTACCTACGCCCGTCCCGCTCGACTTGATTAGTATCATTGCGAAAGATCCAGCGAAACAACGTCAGATCCAGGAAAAGGCCACTCGAGATGCAGAGGAGGTGACGAGGCGTAAATTAGAAGAGGCTGCAGCAAAGGAGAAGAAACAGACCGCCAGCACCTCTGTCTCGGTTCAAGCGCCCGTTACAACCGCACCCCCTCCTGAGAGCAAAGGACGGCCCGCGAATGTCCCATCTGCACCTGGTGCGTCTGTCGGGATGAGAAACCAAGGCGGACGCGTGGGTAACTACCACCAATCACGGCCCCAACATATTCCTCCGACAGGCAGGCAAGGCCTCAGTCAGCGTATACAGAAGGCTCAAGCTCAAGAGCCACGTATGCCCCCTACAGGTCCAGCCAATGCGATTAATCCTTCCTTCAACCGCATGCATGTGCCCGGTCGGCCCACGTTGAACCCGAACAGCCACGAGTTCCGCCCGGGCGCATTTCCGCCTTCTTTTATTCCAAATGGTCACCCAAGTGCGGGCTCGAGTCCCCGTTCCGGCATCACTCTGGCTCCCGGCCCTCTTGCTGGCGGGCCTCCGCCTAATCTGCCTATCATGATCAACAAGAAGAATAGGAAGCCCAACCCTAAGAAGCGCAGCATCTTGGCGCATGCCAAATCTCTCCCGCCGCCAGAAACAAAGAACTGGAGTGACAACGGAGACCTCAGGCCTTCCTATGACACCCCACCCACCTGGCGCTCGCTTGCTGATGATGAGAAGACCGATTCCACAATGCATCTGAGCTGTGACGAATACTTTGAGCGTCAGCCGTTCAACGCTCAACCGACGCCGAATCCCTCTCATCTATACCCACAGCACATGGTTCACCAGCATCAACTCCCGCTACACATGCAGCAGGGACATAATATGGGGCCACGCCATTCGCCTCACCCGCCACCAGTGCAGATGCACGGCGTTGGCCATCCCGCAGCCCCCCATGGGCCTTTCAATGGCGGCGATGATCATAGAATGATGCACTCCAATTCGAATCAGTCCTTTTCCTCTCCTAGAATGGGGCATCAAAACTTGTATCCGGCAGCTCCCATGCACTCTACCCCTCAGATGGCATATAATCAGCACATGATGCCCACGTTCATGGGTCCGGGAGCCCCTCCGATGAACAACTTCAACCGAAGTTTGTCAAACAGCACTCAATTTGTGCCTCAACAACAAGGCGTCATGGGTGCACCCATGATGCCGCCACATTTTATGGGACCCGGCATGGTCGCGGCGGGACCTCCTATCCACATGTATACTGGGCAGCCCTTTATCCCTCCTGGAGCGACGGCCCAGCCCATGCCCGGAGCGGCCAATGGATACCCCAGCCCTGGTCGACCGGCAGCGCCGATGATGGTACCCACTGGATCGTCACAAGGACAAGTCATATACGGACAAAGCCCCAACACGCAGTTCCAGCAGCCCTACGTGCCACACCAACAAGGTCAAAGTATGTTCACTACAATATCCACCACGTACAACATCCGCAAGAACCGGAAGCTAACGCGCAACTTCAAGTAAACAACATGCGACCATCTTACAACGGGGCGGGATCGCACCAGTATGGCAACAGCCCTCAGCAGATGCACCAATACCCAGGACAGCCACACCGTAATGGCCATACCAATTACAACAACAAGCATTATCATGGCCACAACCAGCAACATGGCCCCAATGCTCACGTGCCGACGGCGACAGGTCACCAAGGCCGGGCCTCGGAAGGACCCGATGAAGCCAAGTGAAAGCATTTAGCGAAATTTCAGTAAAGAATACCAGCGCCGCGCTTCAATAGCCCTCCTCTTTTATATCCACTCCAGCATCAGCACGAAGAGCATCCTTCTCGCCACCCTTTAGCATTATGCTGTCTCCAAATACAATGGCCAGAACAGCGGGCCAAGCCTAGGACACAGACGGGGTCGATGCGGTCATTGCCGCATCATTGATGGCATCCCTTTATTTACCGCCGAGACATTTAGATTGAGAGATCCTCGCACGCAAACCCCCCTCTGGATCTTGAGAATGCCAGCAGGTTAAAGCTATCATATGTCGCTTTTTCGATTCTTGGCCCGTAGGATAACCACAAACCCCCCTAGCGCTTCCTCCCCCTCCCGTCACTGATGCAGGGCACTATTCAGTGAGGGGTGGTCAGTTGGAGTAGCCAAGCAAAGGTAGAAGTTAGCGTGAGGAAGCTTTGCAGGAACTCGAAAGACGATCGCAGTTTCGAAGGCCAGATGAGAGGGCGCTGTTTGGCTTCCAACGTTTCAGAAAGACGTTCCACGCGTCCATTGAGGAGGCTGCAGTTGGCGCTTGCCTCTAGTCAAGACAGAATGAGCAGAAGTCTTAGGAAGTACCTTCAGGAGCAGCGGGGGTGAGTCTGTCAACAACAAAACCTGTACCTTAGGTCTTAGTGTCGAGAGAGCAGTCAAAAGTAACCCCTTGTTGTCCTTGTCTTCTTTATTGTCTCCAAAGTCAATGGTCATTGACAGCCATGGGTGATAAATACCATACAACTCCCTACCGGCACGGCTTTCACGTATGCCGATCTGGGGAATGTTTCTGCTCACAGAGTCGAACGCCAATCGTCCGCTCTTTGTGGAAGGGAGATGCGAACAACAATTTGCAATGTTATAAACAGACAAGGATGCTGTTGGTTGTGCGCCTAGGTGGAAGAAATGACTCGAGTCGCGAGCTATGATATGATAAAACTCAGTAGGTTAAATCTTGTGTGGTGCATTCTGGTGTGGTACAGAATATGACTAAGGTGCCGGCGATCTCTCACTGGCAATGTTTCAGCACCCCGACTGCCCATAAACCCTTTGCCCTGTACCGAGCTTGGCTGCTGATTGGTTGGAGAAAGGGTGTCTGAAACGTGTTGCGGGGCTATCTAGTGGCTCTAGGTCGATTTTAGAACATGCGGATATATTGGAAAGAAGAAAGATGACAGGTGACTGGTGATTGGCTCGATAAGTATAATATCGACGTCTTGTAAGCTGAGAAACGCATGTTTATGAGACAAATATGGAATGATTTTTTGGGACTAGAAAGCTCTAGATGATCACTACTTGTTTCAAGTTCAACATGGGTGAACCATCATGGTGGGTCGACGGTTTCTATCTTTATCACTTCTTTCCTTCCGTCGTTCCGATAGCTCTTGGATGCTAGCAGTTACGTCCTGCCTGTCACCTTCACATTCATATTGGACTCTCTGTTGAGTTTGTCGGGGCAAAGCCCATGCAGAGCTCGTAACCGTAGCGCGGTGTTCGAGGGCAATGTCCGTTAATTATCGGGTGATTGATCGGTCCTTCCATTCGGTGGTGGATTCCCCGTCACTCTCGTGACCTTCGTAGCGAGTGAGGAATGCTGCATATGCGTTTCTATCCGGGGTCCCTACGCCTGCGGCCTCCATCGTATGGACGAAGGTTTCGAACGCCCTCTCCTGGTGCCTGGCATTATGTTTCGTTGACCAGCACCCCGACTTGTTACAGGCGTAGCATCGCTTGCCCTTGCGGCTGGATGAGGGTGAGGGTTGGTTGGCCGTGCTGGGTTGGGTGGTGGCTTGTCTGGCAATGATCAATTCTCGTATGTCGACAACGAATCCTTCCACCGTGTCCTTGTTTTTGAGGAATGCAGGTCTCAACCAGGGTACGCCGCCGCACGCTCGTCGCACCTGAGCGAGGAGACGGTTTTCACCTTTGAATGCGTCTCCGAGAACCCTCTGGATGGTACTCAGTCTATGGACTAGGGCATCCAGGACTTCGACAGGCTCCTTGTCGGGGTTATGAGCCCTGGCGTTACCCCACGTGTACGATGACCACTCGGCAAAATAGTCGGCACGTCTAATGTTCGAATTGTAGTGCTCGTCGAGGACTCTGTACATACCGGAGAAGGTAGCTTCCAAATAATAGTTCCGATCGTAGAAGTACTTTAGGGCGTGTCCTTCGAGTATAAAAGGGAATAGTGCGTAGTAGTGGTCTTCCGGAATGCCCGCCAGCTTGCATGTTTTGATAAACTTCCGGATTGTATCATCGAGTACGCTGTATCGTCTGCCGCTGAAATTGTCCGCCTTGTTCCAGCGCGGGAAAAATGCTTCCATGCTGCTATGGGGGTCTTCACCGTTCTGAATAGTGTCCTTTGGCGGTAGCTCTATGTATTCTTCTTGATCCTTGGTCACCGGGCTATCCTGTCTAACTCCAGGCGATCCTGGATTTCGGTAGTCGACGTCGTGCTGTTCAGAATCGGGGCTGTTTGTGTGGCTTTCCCCCTGCGATGGTCGAAGGTCTTGGTCTTGTGCTCCCTGCATCTTGCCGGGCATATCTTTGTCTCCGTAGGTTAGCCCGTTATTCTCAGTCTGGGTTTCTGTATCTTCCATACTCTTGATTATAGCTGCTCGAATTGTATGGTTAATAACCTGGCCAATTCGGGAAGATGTCAATCTGTTAAGGTCTCTAACCTTAGCAACTTTAGGATGGAGTTCTTCTCTATTTGCTTCCTCACAGTTGTATCGGCAGAGGCTCCGGACAAAGTACGTGCTCAAGTGTCTGTGGGTTGCGGTAGTGGCTTTAAGGATTGAGACATATAAAATACTGAAGTACCAGGGCGGCAGCTAGCAGTGGCTTTCTTATACCTCGGGTCGTTGTTGATCTGTTCTCTCAGACAAGTAGGTGCGGGGGGGAGTTCCTGGGATATACACATATCTGCGCTGCGTCATCTGCATTGGTTTCTGTGTAAAAGTGATGCTGTCACTACTGTTTATACCGTATAATTTCCCTTTATCAAAGTCAAAAATATCCTTTATGTTAGAATTAGGTTGTTGTCAAGTAATAGTCTCGCAAGTCTAGATTGTCCTCAAACATTTTTTGGTAATTAACGGTCACAAGGCAACAGCAATTTATGTCATTGTGTTCGTATATGCTAGGGCGAACGAATTGACCATCTCGTCCTGGGTCCATAATCTGGATATCGTGGGGAAATTGGCGAATGTCTTGTTCGTCTTCCTCTGTCGTTCTAAGACCAGCCGGTTGGTCGGGTGCTTTGCTGATGTTGGTCGCTTCGCATGATGATGATAATGATGGTAATAATAATAATGATGATAATGATAATAAAAGTATTTCACGTCCGGGCCATTAAGGCAGACCTCCTAGGGGGTACAGGACGTAGTAAGCAAGGTTAACTACATACTGTGTATACAAGATCTAGACACCATCTCTCGCCTCAATTGAAAACTCTTGTTTTGCCTCTGTTCCTCCCTCCTTGCAGATTCCTAGTCTACTGTTCTATTACGCACAAAGTGCAATGGTTCAAACGAAGAGTGCTTAGTTAGCAGATCAAACACCCTTCTAGCCGTTGCCTACCGTATCCGCAAGAGCTTAGCTATTCATTTGGTTGGATTTTTACCACTTGCCCAGGTGGTAAAGTTCGCTTTGCAGTTCATCAGAACGGAGGACTATTTGTGGCCTTTCCCCGAGTTGAAACATGAAACAGGTCACATTAGTCATGTGATCTCAAACACCAGTCCTGTCCATGACGGACAGGTGCGGACAAGGCGCGGAGGCGGACAGGCGGGCACCAACTTGGTGGGGTTCTAAACTACCCCTCACCCGATGCCGGTCCCACTTTGCAGGCTGTCAAACTTCTTATCACTATCTACTTAGGTTAGCGCCACAGATCTTGACGTCGGTCAGTGTGGCTTGATTTTTTGAGGTTTCACCAATGCGAGCACATACAACGACATGTTCTCTATCCATCTATACGTACACCGATGGAGACGTTAACGGTGATACAACTTCGAGTGGTCGATAAAACGGTAATGGCACGAATCCATAGGCAAGGCGTTATGCGACAACAACAAGCTACAGCAAGCGTCACTTAGACTCTAGAGGAAGTCTGCATAGGAGATCTACTATTCAGCACTGCCAATGACCTGCTAACCTCAACATCTCAAAGAGTCTACTGCTCTTATCTGCTCTGCGCTAACATTTTTAAGAACTTGATATCAGCCTCTCATCTTAAGGAATCTCACTCCATCGTTGTCTACTGTGTGTACAACAAGTCTACTGCAACATCGTGGTTGTTACCGACAAGACCAGAAGATTCTGGAGCATCACAACCATCCACTGCTGATTCGTATCCCCGGAGAATAGGAGCCGGAGTTTAGGACACCTCGGAGTCTAGGCCGTCCAATGTCTATCTGAACCCCTAATCGGCAGTTGCCCTGACTAGCAAGGTTATGACTGACAATACTTCCCCATATAAACCCCTATTTTCGAACCACTTAACCCGACTTCACGGAAAGTTGGAGCCATTTTTTGTTCCCGCCATTGATTTCCTTTCCCCATACTCTATATTGACTCGCCAGTCTCAGCTGATTGGGGCAATATGCAGGACAAACTTTGACTCGTTCAGCCACGCGTCCTCCGGTGACCTGGAAGGGCTAGTTCCTCGACTACATGGATCCAAGTCAGATAGCGCGGTCCCCTGAATTCCTGGGGGCACATCTCCTGTACAGCATAGGGATGCCCGTTCATTGCACCGTCATCATCAGCAGCATCATAATACACAGTAGTCAGGGGATAGTCAGGGGATAGTCAGGAACACTCTTCCGCACGTGGGGATTCCGACCTCGGTGCGCTTGTTCCCGCACCGGCGAGCAATGTGTATGGCCAGTCGACCCAACAGGAGAACCAATGACTTGCGGCTTGCCGGTAGTATCTAGATCAGACAACTTAGCACGAATCCAAGGTGTGTGGCCCTTCGGGTCAATGGCCCATACTACCTTAGTAGTGCCCGATGGCGTTCGCCGTCTATCTCCATCCCGCTTCATGGTTACTTGACACACCTAACTCAATCCAGTGGGTCTCGGTGCGAATTTATGGGCACCTCTCAAATATAAAAGACCATGGCCATCCGGCCTCAGTCACCCTCGATTCCATTCCGTTCCCCAGGACAAACAAGCATAGTACTGACTGGATATCAGTATCTTCACAACAATCTTTCAAATCAATTCAGATTCTTTCACTTGATTGAACAAGTCCCCTGGTGGTGTACTATTCCGATCACTTGAACTTTCTTATCAAGCACCTTCTTGTGTTGCCACTGCGGAAGCATACCACCTTTCGTTTCGACTGCTCAACACCTTCTGGACTCAAACCCATTCTTTTGAGTGCCCGAGGCCTTTGTCCAGTCCATTCGAACCATCGCATTTCTGAGCTATCAGCTCCACTACAACTGTCAACATGCAATTTAAGGCCGGTCTCCTCGCCCTGATGGCTGCTGGTTCAGCCATGGCCCACATCGCTATGAAGGACCCGCCTCCTCTGTCGTCCAAGGACAATCCCAACACCCAGGAGCAGAACGTCGACTACTCCCTCACCAACCCACTCGAAGGCGCAGGCGAGTTCCCTTGCAAGAACAAGCTGAGTCTCCTGGGCACACCGGACGGCGCTCCGGTGAAGACTTACAGCCCTGGCGAGCAAGCTTCTATAACGCTGCAGGGCTCCGCCATCCACCACGGCGGCTCGTGCCAGATCTCCCTGTCCTATGACAAGGGCAAGTCCTTCAAAGTCGTCAAGTCCCTCATCGGAAACTGTCCCACGCCCGGCGGCGGCACCTTTGAATTCACCATCCCCGAGGACGCTCCCACGGCCAAGGATGTCATCCTCGCCTGGACGTGGGTGAACAAGACGGGCAACCGCGAGTTCTACATGTCCTGCGCCGTCGTCAACATCCAGTCCGGCGGTGGCAGCAAGCGCTCCGTCGATAAGCGCGGCGTCTCCTGGTCCCAGCGCCCGGAGATGTTCACGGCCAACATCGGCGGAAAGTACTGCACTCAGGAAGGCGTCGACACCGTGTACCCCGACCCCGGCCCAGACGTCGAGAACAACGCGGCTGACCCCGGCCCGCCCATCCTCTGCGGCGGAGGCGGCGATGCGGCTGGTTCCAAGAAGAGCGCCGGCGGCGCTGTCTTCCTCCCCAGCAGCGGCGATTCCGGCGCTGCCCCGACGACGACCTTTGCCACAGTGAAGGCGAACGCAGCCCCCACCACCGCATCGGCTCAGCAGCCCGCTGCCACCGGTGGCGCTTCTTCTTCGGGTCTCCAGACCGGCGCTTGCCCTCTCGAGGGCTCGTGGAACTGCGTCGACGGCACCAGCTTCCAGCGCTGCGCCTCTGGTCAGTGGACAGCCGCCCAGCCCCTGGCGTCCGGCACCACCTGCCAGCCCGGCGTCAGCGACATCATCACCATGAGCCGTCGCCACGCTCGTCGCCACTGGTAAACCACTACCACCAACATACATTATCAACAGTCACTCGCTTTTTCATCAGTCATTTCGATGAAAGTCTCTCCTTCACAAACGATCCTTGAAGAATCATAGACATCAAGACTTTTAGCGCTTTGTCTATAGAGCAAGAAAGCGTTTGCCCTTCTTCACTTCCACATCTCTCCTTATTCTCTTCTTTCTCGCCATACATACATATCCTTCGTCTTCTCTCTCTCTCTCTCGCTATACATACAGAATGATCATTCTTTTCATGCACTCATTTCTGGAGCGTGTCTTTTGATAAGACTACCTACCACCCGATCGTTGCTTTGATTTTTGGAGGAAGAGGGATGCAGAACATGATACCCACCGCAGACAAAACTGCTTTCATCAAATGAAACGATGTTCTGCATTACATTGCGCATCTAGCATTTCCATGGTAGATTAGACGTTAACGGTTACTTGTTAAGAGAGCTGGTCTCTTTGACGAATAATGAAATATCCAATCTGTGGACATGTTTGACTTCCTTAACCTACTTTTGCAAATTACTGTGACATGTTTTGGAGCTCTGAAGTGATTCCCTTGAGGAGGTAGGTATTTGATCTGCTTGTAGAGATTGGTAAAGTGTTTATTGAGTTTGGAGTATCGTGATGATCTTGTGTCGTCATATTTCAAATCTTAACTAACCTTAGATAATAAGTTAAGCCACATTTCAAGCTCTTCAAACGCCACATAAATGAATTAGTCCATGTTTAGAGAATTGAAGTGGTCTGTGCTAGACTAAGTACCCTTTACATCATCACCCTCAACCACCCAACCTACCCTGAAGCAACTTCTGAAAAAATGGAAACCCAACCCTCCCTTTCAACACCTATCTTGGTTGCGACGCTCCACTCCAAACGTTCTGTATGTACACTTATGCAGAGATAAAATTGTGTGTGTTATGCGGTGGTTAGTTGGGTTTCTGATCTGGCTGTCGCTTACTTAGTGTTGTTATTGGCGCCACACACTCAGGTGGTCAGACTTAGAGAGCAGAAATGTGTTCGCATACACGTACGTCACTTTCCTCCCCTCCTGAGAGGAGGAGCCTATGTATGATGAGCCAAGGCCCAAAGGAGAGAGAACATACATCTACTTTCTGCATAGTAAAAACAACCCGGCTTGAACTTCCATCCCTCGGGCACGGCGACCCAGTTCTCGATCGTCTCCGTCGCGGGGTCGGACTCGCACTTCTCCCCACCTGCTTCGTTTGATGTCGACGTTCTTATCAATGCGGCCTTCCTGCTGGAGCCACCAGACCGAGTATCCTCTGCAATACCTAGACACTCGATGTCCCTGCGGACCATTAGCCTGCTTTCAAATAACCTAGTCTACAAGTTTCATGTATGGAGTCGGTTTTCGTTGCTTACACCAGAACAGACGGGTCACGAGCCTTCATCTCCCTCACGTCTTTCTCTCACTACCTCATTTTTTTATTGCAGATTATCTGTCTCAGTATAAAAGCAAATGTTGTGATCATCTTGTATTACATAGATAAAATCCCTAAAAATGTCTACTACATGTTTGGGTTGTTTTTACAAGCTCCAGACTCCTTCCTACCTAAGTACTCAAACATCCTTTCTCACATACCAGACATTGTCACAAAATGTCCTCTCTTCCCTCTCACGCTGCTCCTCATCTTCTTCAAATTCATTTGCTGCTGCAGCAAGCTCGACCTCGCGATACTCCTCGAGCATGAGATCCGAGCGCGCGGTATCGATATCCGCGCGGAAGTTATAGAAGAAGTCTTCCTTCCTACCATCGCGTCGACGGCGGCGCATGCAAATCATGGCCGGCCGGCCCATGTCCGCGACGATCTCGAGGAACGGGAAGGACGGGTGGTGCGCCACCACGACGGACGTCTCGTCGATGAGCGTGAACCCCTTGGCGCCGAAGTTGTCGAGCACTCGGAAGTGCCGTCTTTCCCCTTCTTCCGAGACCAAATCTGACTTCGGGTTGGAGGTAGGGGTAGATTCGAGAACGGCTCTGCACACGTCCGTGTAAAGCGGGTCTTGCACGAGTAACTCGACCCCTGATTCTACTCCTACTACCTCCTCCCCACTACTACTACTACTTTCTTCTCTTCGATGTTGATGATTTTTTTGTTGGGCCTCGCACACAGCCCCGTGTATCACGTGCGCGGCGGCGTGTTCCCTGAACGGCGTCATCTTGTGGTGGCCTTCTGATCTGTAGAGTTGCGAGTGGCTCAGGGGTCCTAGGCCGAAGAAGATGACTTTGTCGACGACGACCACTTTCCCCCTTCCCTTTCCCTTTTCCTTTTCTTCTTCGCTTTTCAACAAACTCCCCTTTATCATCTTCCTCAGCGCTACTGCCTCACGAGAAGTTTCGAAATCGCGTATCGCGCGCTCGAGCAGGGCGCGTGCCTCGGCTGCCGTGCGCGTGGGGAGGGAGACGAAGATAGGGGCCGGGAAGACGGGGAAGAAACGTGGGAGGGTCAGTTCTTTTTCTGCCTTGCAAGGTTTCCTTTCCTCGTAGTATTCGTCGTCGGGCGATACCGCGTTCTTCGCATGCTGCTTCTGCTTCTTCTCTCGCGTTCCTCTTGCCGCTAACGCTAAGATCTCCCTCCGTCGACGCTCAATGAAGAGCATCTCCCTCTCGCCGCGGAAGAAGACAATGTTCTTCAGGACTTTTCTTTTCGGCGCTCCATATCCGTTGTCTTCAGAGGCAGAAGTCGGATCTGGCGCCTTAAGAGTCGAGTCAGGGGCAGGACAAGCAGTCGAAGAAGAAGCCAACGCGCGATTGCGATTCCTCACGCGGAAAAGCTTCCTCTCCGCATCCCTCAGCATGAAGAACTCTTCGCCGTCGTCTCTCGCGAGTTCTGCCTCTATCTCATTTAAAAGCTCTCTTGTAAATATGGGCAGCAACAATCGCGTAGGAGTAGTAGTACTAGTAATAACTTCTGTGCGAATAGTACTACTTCCGCAGCTGTAACCCTGACTGCTTGGAGAAGACATTTTTTCTTGTTACGTTGTCTTTTCTTTGTCCACTCTCTCTTGTCTTGTAAGTAGGGAGAACACAGCAGTCAGTCAGTCTTGTTTCTTTCACTCTCTCTTTGTCTCTCCCCTCTCTCTTCAATGTGGTTCGTCGAGTTGACAGGTCAAAATACTACTTCCAACAAAGAAAAAGGAGTAAATAAAGCCCCACATCAAGAGAACGAGAATATATATACTCCCATCACCAGGAAAAAAAGAATCCTTTGTGTTCCAGACACAGAGATGACATTGCTATTGTCTACTATACCCTTCCACCTCTTCCCGAGAGTATGTTTGTTTGAATACTATGCATGAGATTCTGTCGCCATAGTTTCGATTCAGGTAAGTTGAATATCAACGCAGTGACTGCTGAAGTGCACTCCTGTATAACAAGCACCTTTTAGTCAACGCCAATTCAAAGCCCCTGGAATGATACTAACTATGTCCATCAGAAGTATTGATCGGATAAGTAAACCCATTGATCAAATAGACAGGGATGGAAGCAGAGGATCTGAGTGGTGACTAAGTTACTTACTACAGACACTGAAGACGCAAGTCGCCCTAACGCTCAGTGTCCTCTAAAAACACTGGCATATACAAAGCCATTGTATCCCTGAACTTCTGTCCCAGCCAGAAAACTGAACCGAACACTATACACTTCCCTCTTTCTCAGTTCAGGGGTTGGATACCATGTTCACCCCAAAAGTCAGGGGGGGAAAAGCTTACCATTAAACCTGGCATGCCAAAGACCAAGGGATTGACCTAGGTGGATTCACTCATATCAGTTTTATCTACAAGACATCCAAAGTGGACTGAGGTAAGTGTAAGTAAGTAAGTAAGTAAGCAAGCAAGTTAGCGAATCATCCAAGCAAAGCCGGTTCAGTAGATAGACCACAGCCAACCGGTATTGCAATAATAAGCTATATATGTACGCTTTCGACTTGTTCTTTGTTTTGATGTATACTTTCAAACGCCCCTGACCGACCACTTTACACCTTGGATAATGCAAAGCCCGCTGCCCTTAATCTTCAAAAACAAAAACACCAATGACGCACGACGATCTGCTTAGAAACCACTTAAAACTATTCCCCCCTTTGATAATCAGCTGCCCGACTGGGAGTGCGACGGCGAGATATGTTAGGCTCCTAGCCAAACCGAATCCCTGCGCTAGGATCCCACGTCCCGCTTGGCGGCTTGTTGCCAGCTTGGTTGGGGACGGGAGAGCCGCTGGAGGGGCCGACGAATTTGAGTGGCATGCCCTGGTTCCAGATGGCCTGCATTGGCCTGGACAATGGCTGTTGCGGCTGTGGAGCCACAGTCTCGCCAGCCGGTGCCCATGACTGGATTTGTGCTTCTGCTGGGCTTTGGACCTGCTGCCGTGGAGGGGTAGGAGGGAGTTGCGGAGCAGCAGCGGCAGGGGAGGCATCGGCAGTGGCAGTAGTAGCGGTGCTTAGGCGGCTATTTCGATAGGGGCTCTCTGGAAGGGTCTGCGGTTGAGGTGCGTGTTGGTAGCCCGGACCACTATTCCAGGATGCAAGGGCCGGTTGCGGTGATTCCTGAGAAACGGACAGGTGGGCCAGCGGCGGCATATTCAGTTCATCCTCGAGCATGCGTGCCTCGTGTCTCCGTTCTGTCACAAAGGTCCGGGCATTGTCCCGGAAGTTGCCGACGATGCGGCTCAGGTCGTTGTAGAATTTCCTGCCGACCTCGATGTTGCTGGTGAGTTCCTTGTACTTGTAGTACGCGTTTTCAAGTTTCTGTAGCGCCTGCTCCCTCTCGCGGTTGCCCTTGTTGCCCAAGATCTTCTTTTGGCTTTCGAACTCACGGTTCGCCCGAATGAGATCGGTTAGGACCTTCTCTTGCTGAGCAGCTTCCTTCTGCACCAGTTCGAGTTCGGCTTCGTAGCGAGAGTCCAGTCGCTTCTCGAAGAAATCCTCGAAATGGGCTGGCACGATCGCCGTTGCTACGGCCTGGCTACGTTCCAACCGTGCCGCCTCTGCGAGAATGTCAGGCTTGATGTCGTCATTGCGAGCCTGCTCGCGAAGGTTCTCTGCTTTCCGGTGCCGGCGACTTTCGAGGCGTGTGACATCGTTGTAAGCACTGCGCAGCCGTCCTATGGCTGGTTTCAGGCTCTCGGGGATTTCGGTGCGCCGCGACGAGGGCACAAAGTCTATGATGCCGCGTTCAGGCCCAGCAAGCACAGCCAAAACCCCCTCGACCGCATAGAACTTCTCTCGCACCACACGATCACTGCTCTCGCTGTTCTCGAACCAGCCTTCGGCTTCCTCTGCCTGCTTCCACAGTTTGGCGCCTTGGTTCGGCTCCTCGCGGCTCGTTGGCCTGTTCCATCGATCTGTGCCAAACTTCATCCTTAATCGATTATCTTCCTCTTCTTCTGCCCGCAGAAGCTCCCTGCCTTCTTCAAATACGACCATGTCTGTAGCCCGCAGCTTGTCGATGTCGGCAAAACTCCTCTGCAGCCGGTTTCTCGCGTCTGCTTGGCGAATCTCCTCGGCGTGTTGCATCACGTTTCCCGGTAGCCCGAGAGGCTTCTCCAAGGCCTGGATAGAACCGGGGAGATTCAGTGAAGAGAGCGTCTCGTGTATCCGCTCGTTCAGCACTTCTAGCTCGGCTATGATCTTCTGATTCACAAGTCGGTCCCTCCTTTCCTCGTATATGGAGACGGCGAGGTGGACAGCATAGGGCACCAGCTTGGAAAACAATGCCGGCCCAAACTCGGCCTTGTCCCCTACATACTCTAATGGCGTAGCAACCTGAGGGGGTATCCGGGCAATTGCCATCGTAGCTCTATCGAGGATCTTGAGCTCTGATTTGGGTGGAACGGTGTCTGGCACAGTCTCCGTTAGCACAGTTACGTACTCGGCCGGAATTGTGTCATCGGGGTCAAGTTGAGCTGCATACTTAGGTAGATGATATCGTTATCCTTCTCGGCTCGCTTCAGATCCTCCTCCACCCGCCTCTTCAGGCTGTTCAGGTCCTCCACAACAGTCTTGTTGAGGTAGCCGCCTCTGCTCTCCTTTAGGCCTTCTCCGACGCAGGCGACGGCATCTCGTAGTCTGGCAACCTCCTCGCCGTATCTCCGTTTCTCTAAGCAGTCGCGCGCGGCTCGGTATTGGGCGACAGCGGCGAAGTGGTGATGCTTCGCGCTCATATGATGGATCCAACTGCTGCTCACAGCCTCTGACCGCATGGCTGCCTCCCCTGCAAGGTTATAGAGATCCGAGACCTTGGCGGCCAGCTTAGCTATGGTTGCATCCTTGAAGCCGTCCATAACGGCCTTCTGCCAGAAGCATTCCTGCGACTGGGCCAGCTGCAGCTGTATGAGCGACTCGAGCGAATCTAGGTCCATGTCGTCGGGAGGCGTGGTTCGCAACTCGGGTATTATCTCGTCCTTCAAGTACGTCAAAACACCGGCGGCCTGGTTGAAGTAGCTGGCGGCCGTCTTGAGTCCTTCTGTGGCACTGCGGTTGCTCGAGATGGCGAGTTGCGAATAGAGTGCGGCAAGATTGAAGATGATGTTAGCCCGCTCGAACTGAAGGTTGTTATGGACGACGGGTCGGTCGACTGTGTATCCCAGGGCAGGGTACCAAGTGAAGTCGGCCCCTATCTGTAAATTTTTGGCCAGGCAAGGTCAGTCGACCAAGTTTACTTGTCCACCACTCCAAACCAGACTTACATCGATGGGGAATTTCCCGCTGATCCAGACCAGATGGGCGGCATAGCCTTGCAGTTTCTTGACCCCGCTTGCATGAGCCTCGCGCACATTGACGGCCTCGCGCCTCAAAACATCGATGATGTCGAGGTCCTGCCGGAACATGTCCGGGTGTTGGTCATATTTGGTCGAGATGTATTGTTTAATAGCTGACGAGAGCGACAGATGGGTCCCCTTCCGGAAAGGGATCCCGAGGATATTGCCCGTGTTCGCCATCTGGGGCAAGGAGTGGAAGAGTCGAAGCTCGAAGCGTTGAAGGCGAGGTTTGTGCTTCGTACACTTGCTATCGATAGATAAACTGTGTTACTGGGATAAGACTTGTCAATAATTCCCGCGTTGAAGTTGGATTCTGGTATGGAACATTCTCGTATATCGGCGCTCGTTGGGTTTGTCGCAAATAACTGTCAGCTCAAGTTGCTATCAGAAGACAGAAAGGGGACTGGATTGCAATGACCTCACAAGAACTTCTAGACATGCAGCGAGCATGAGGTGGGATGGACTACAGCGACCCCACATTCTTGGGTTTCTACGGCGACTAATAAGCGGACAGGGGTACTGCTGTAGTGTTGTACTGCTTTATGTCACTTTCATGGGGCGGTGTCGGTCACAGACCCTTCTAAAGAATGATGATCCAGGGTTGGAGGGTGTTGGATGTACATTAAGATCAAGTAACCTTCACAATTCTTGATATCCAAGTCTTTCTTGTGCTAATTAAATTCAAAACAAGCCACCCACGTAGTACCTGGTGGAAGCACAGTTTGGGAACGTGTTTGCGACATGATCTGATATCCGAGACAATGCGTTTGCCCAAACTTCCGGCAAGGGCCGCCCACCTCAAGCTCGATAACGCTTCGAGACGAAATGCGCTCTCACTCGAGGTTTTGACGAGCCTTCGAGAGCAGCTCGTAAGGTACAATACACCACCCGGGGAATCTAAGCCGTTACTTCTTCCGGACTTCAGCCCCAGTCTCATTCGGGAATACCCCGAAGCCGGCCGGGATACGAAGGCAACAGATGCCCGGACATGGAACTGGCTAATCGATGGCAATGAGTGGCGCAAGCGCCGCAACGACCTGCCGAAAGTCCTCGTTCTACGAAGTGAAGGGCCGGTGTTCTGTGCCGGTCACGATCTCAAGGAAATACACAAGCAGAGCCCCGCAGAGGTCGAGAAGACGTTTGACCTGTGCCGAGAGGTCATGGCTCTCATAAGGCAGTCGCCAATCCCAGTTGTGGGTGTCATCCATGGACTCGCTACCGCTGCGGGGGCACAGCTAGCTTTGACAACTGATCTCCCGGTCGCCCTCGCGTCGGCTCGATTCCAGTTGCCTGGCATGTCAATCGGGCACCCGTGTACGTCTCCTTCTACAGCTCTGTCCAGGAAGCTCGGAAATGCCTTCACCTACAGGATGTTTGCGCTCGCAGAGCCCGTACGCGCAGACCAGCTACCCAGTGGTGCAGTGGAGACGGTTCCGGACGAGGACGCACTTGAAGCGAGAGTATCAGACATAGTTGGAAAGATGGTCAACTCGTCAGGTCAAGCTCAAGCTATAGGCAAATGGACCTACTGGACACAAGCGGGCATTCAGGAATCACTACGAGATGGTACCACAGACAGTTTCTCAGCAGCAGCAGCATGGGCAGCAAAAGCCATGGCTATTCAATCCGGCACGGAGGATGCAAAAGAAGGTAGGAGAGCCTTTATGGAGAAGAGAACACCTACATGGAATACTTGATTTGCATATTGCTACAGTATTTAACATGGAAGAGGGTGACAGAGCGAATAATCTATACGGTCGATTCGCTTGAAGTTTTGTTGTCCTTGTTCGAGGATGCCCATGTATTTTGAGCTCTCTAGTTGAATATTGACGCTTAGGTACATAAGAGGAATGACTTCATAGCACTGTCAGCATGTGACAGTCAGAGCTTAAGCCGCTAATGCCCGCTTCAAGTCGAAGCCCGAGCCGTCACAGGAGGTAGACTAATCAACCTGCTTCCCCTCGCAACTTGTAAACAGTCCCTCCTTGCGAAATGATTTGAAAAAGATGGCGTCGTTGCGTTCACCCGTCCTCCTCGCCCGCCTGAGAGCGCCCCGAACTCGCCTCACGTCCCTGCGGCGCTTCGCGACGGCTTCCGATGTCCGAAGTCAACCACAATCGCAGGCACAATCGGACAACTACGTACGGATAGTCGAAGTCGGCCCGAGAGATGGCCTACAGAACGAGAAGAAGGCCATCCCCTTGGCGACCAAGATCGAATTGATCGAAAGGTTAGCCAAGACGGGCGTCTCGGTCATCGAGGCCGGGTCGTTCGTATCTCCAAAATGGGTTCCTCAGGTGTGTTTCCGATTTCGCCTGGAATGTGCCAAGTTGAAATGATGCACACGGAATTCTCATGTTGACAAGTAATTGCATTTCCGTAGATGGATAACTCCAGCCAGATCATGGAACATATCCTAACAAGAAACATACCGTCGCCTTCGCCCATCACTTACTCCTTCCTGGCCCCGAACGCCAAGGGCGTCGACAACGCGACGGCGATACTGCAGCAACACCGCGGCGCATTTCGCACGCTGACGGACTCGCGAGCGAAGGCGAGCGACGACGAGCAGAAGCCGACGATGGAGCTCGCCGTGTTCGCGGCCGCGACGGAGAGCTTCTCGAAGAAGAACCTCAACTGCGACATCGCCACCTCGCTCGACCGGTTCCGGGACGTCATCCAGGCGGCCAAGCAGATGGGCATCCGGGCCCGGGCCTACATCTCCGTCGTGCTGGGCTGCCCCTTCGAGGGTTACGACGTCAATCCGCACAAGGTGGCCGAGATCGCCACCTCGCTGCTCGAGATGGGCGCCGACGAGATCTCGCTGGGCGACACCACGGGCATGGGCACCGCGCCCCGCACGCAGGAGCTGCTCAAGTGCATGGCCTCGGCCGGCATCCGCTACGAGGACATCGCCATGCACTTCCACGACACGTACGGCCAGGCGCTCGTCAACACGGCCGTGGCGCTGGAGCGGGGCATCCGCACCTTCGACAGCTCCGTCGGCGGCCTCGGCGGCTGCCCCTACAGCCCCGGCGCGACGGGAAACGTGTCTACCGAGAACATGGTCTATTTCATGGAGACCCTGGGCATGAATACCGGCATCGATCTCGACGCCATGGCGGACATCGGCCAGTGGATCACCAACGAATTGGGGAAGCCCAATGATTCGGTTGTTGGCAAGGCGGTGCTCGGTGCTCGCAAGGCGGCAACCATTTGACTATTACAAGAAGAAACGAAGCAAAAAAAGGGGGATGTTTGAGTTCGACAAATATAGTGTATAGTCAGTTTAGCGAGTCCAAATGTCAAATTCAAGCGTGACCAGTTTGTGGAGGCCTGCCCTGTTGATTGTCATCGCTCTAGAAAATTTGTTGCTTACGTCTACCTGCCCCTGAGAAGATAGAACCGACTCATCCAATATCGTATCTCTGGCTCTTTTGTTCACTAATAACTTGGGGCCTCATGTTCCGAGTTCACTAAGCGAGGTAGAAGTGTTAGAAACAGATGTGCCATCATACTGACGTTCACGCTTGTATAACAAAATCAACAGTAAAGCAGATGATGACCTTGCGACTTTTCTGTCCCAACATCGACTTCTACAGCCCGTTGGGGGTTGGAGGATGAAGTTCTGTGCTGATAATAAACAAGAGCCGTCTGCTCTCCAGAAGAGCAACTCTCGCCTACCTCAATAGCAAACTACCTTTGATCTTTCAATATCGATTTACCAGATCTGGCTTGGCGAGCGGATTGACATGGTTCATTCGGCTGACTTGTTCTGCATAGGCTGTAACCGCCTTTACCCCTGTCGATGTGGCATCCTTGTAATGTATACTGAACCAGAAAAGCAAGCTAAGATGAGCTAAGACGCTTTATATAATCGGAGCAGGAAGCTTCAATCGCGTAGGTCCTTAATCTCCAACAGAGTGGGACTTTACTTTCAAGTTTCGGCTTTTATATTTGCAGTCTTTCCGTTTCCAGCCGATCACCATGACCCAGACAGCTCCCCAGCAACAACAGGCTGAGCACTGGCTGGACCGGTATGGCAAGGGATACCACGCCTGGAGGAAAGATGAGGACGGAAAGGGATGGTCGAGGCCCTGCGGGCTAGTCGAAGCGAGATTCGACACGGACGGCCGCTACTTCGGCGGCAGGGCCGACATCAGCGAGATCCTGACAGTCGACCTGTCGACGAGGTTACCGCCCGCTGACCTGCGCCAGCACGTCTTGCTCGCATTCACCCTCTTGCGGCTCCAGCACAGTCTCATACGAGGCAGGGCCGAGCTACGCACCCACGGCGTCGTCCCCTGGTTCCGAGTGGATATACCCGAGACAGCAGAACACGCCGTGCGAGACGCGGCCAAGGCTCTGCAGTTCGTCACTTCCGACGACGGTCAGCTGGACCCGCGAGACCTGATCACGCACAGTCTGAACGTGTCCCGCGTCATCAAGCCCAGCGAAGCTCTCGCGCGAGCCTTCGCCCTCCCGCTCGAGTCGCGTGGTCCTATGCGATGGCGGCTGCGCGTCCTCTTCGTGTTCGCGCACCAGATCGTGGACGGCCTGTCCGTCGTGCGCTGGCTCACGCACTTCGTGCACATCCTCAACACGCCGTCGACGGACCTGATCCGCGCGGACATCGAGAAGGCAGTCGCGCCAGACGCCATATACGCCCGTCTGCCGCCCGCGCAAGAAGATCTCTACGCGCCCGTGGCGTCCTCGCGGGCGCGGACGCGCTGGTTCTGGGCCATCACCATCGTGCTCCGGCACGTGAGGAAGAGACCCGCACCGGCCGCGGCGTTCCCCAACCCCCTGCGCAGAGCCACGCCGTTGTCTTCCGCGCGCCCTTTCGAGGCGAGATATCCCGCCCTGTTCGACTACGCTCAGACGCCGCCCCTGAACACCCTCACGGCGCGCGCGCGCCTCTCCCCGGCCGCGAGCGGGCGCCTGTTCCGCCTGTGCAAGGAGGCCGGCGCGAGCGTCGGCGCGGGCGGCTTCGCGCTCGTGGCCATGAGCATGATGGCGCTTCACGAGCGCCGCAAGAACCACCCCAACGAGGACGAGAGGCGGCCCTTCCGGACGAGCTTCCCGCTGAACCCGCGGCCGTTCATCACCAACGCCGCCGCCTCGGACGGGCTGGTCCTGGCCTTCTCCCCAGGAATCTCCCTCCCCTTCCTGTCCTCGAAGCTCGATCTCGAGGGCCGGTTCAAACTGCTCGCTCGTCAGGCGAGCAGACAGCTCGCCGTATACCAGAAGCGCGAGAAGGTGCCGCGTTCTGATTCTTCTTCTGCCGTAGTAGAGACGCAGCAGGAGGCGCTTTATATGGGCCTCCGCGGCCCCGGGCGGCTGATCGCGTCGAATTACATCGACGGCGTGGAGCGGATGCGCGAGCTGCTCGGACCCGACCACCACCACTCCGTACCCTCGCCGCAGGGCGTGTACCCAGCCCCCGTGTTCCACATGAGCCAGACGACGTGCCAGGTCAGCAGCATCGGGAAGGTGGACTTCTCGGCCGTGCGGCGGCGGCGGCGCGCTGATGACGACCAAGAAGACCCGGGGGAAAGCGGGGGCGGCGTCGTCGTCGCGAGCCTCGAGAGCCTGATGAACACCGTCAGGGCCAGGGACACGGAGTTCGCGGTCGCGACGCTGAGCGATGCCGGCATCATGCAGGCCGAGGTAAGCTTCGACGCGAACGTCATCGACGAGGATGCCGTGCCGGCCTTCCTGGAGACGATGGCCATGTTGTTGGAAGAAGAGCCTGGCCCTGAAGGGTCCGGGGTGAAGTCGCGTCTATAATAAATTTAGCAGTGCTATTTTATCTAGAGAAGATAGGTATGGGAATACGACATTCGGCCGTTACACGAATTATCCTTGCTGTCAAGGAGAACACCAACACCCCCCTTGCAGATTGATTGAATCTGGCCCACACGATATGACCCGTTCTGTCACCCAAAGTGTGTATCAATCACTCGAGTCCTACAATGCAATGCAATTTTGCACAGCTCGCAATTTACAGTCCCTTGGATCTTCATGACTGTTTTTGAACATTTGCACACTTTTTCGCATTGCCCCATGACAATGTGTTCAGTTTGACCATCTACGCAACGCGTTGCGAGAAACCGGTTACTCACATGACTGATCACTAAATTCTTCCCGTGTTTTATAGAACTCATATAGATCATGAATGATTGAAAAGTTGAAAACTCATCCTGATGTTGTTTTAAGTACTTATCCCGTCACGGGAACATGCAAAAGGGAAATCCGAGCCCGGCTCCAGACATGTTGATGAACATGAACAAAGTTCAAACCAAAATAGCAGACAATGTTTCTATTATAGGTAGTACGCCTTCTGAGACAGACTTTACATGCAGCATACGTAAGTAATCTGAGAGGCTTTGCGACTTTTTTCCTCACAAGCAGTAGGTTAGGTTAGGTAGTCCAGAGTCTGAGCCACGGGCGCGGCGTTAACCTTTCCAACTCCGGAGGTCCGGAGAAACGGGGGGACACAATAAACCACGGTCCACCACGCACACGCGGCGCCGGCCTAATGGATCGGTAATAGGCTAACCTACATAAATAACCCCGTACTAGTCCAGCTCTCGGTCTGGAGGTTAGTTAATCTAGGTAACTCGGTGAGGCTTAGCCACGAGCGCAGCGAATCATTCCCCATTATAAAGACTTGAATAAGATAGGCAATCAGTAAAAGAAACACGAGTCGTGCATGCCAGAACTTCACCTTTACAAAAGGTAAGTACCTTACGTAGTGTTGTACGAAACGATTTGACTAAGTAAGTACTTTTTTTCGACTCAGCCCCAAATATAGGACCAGCTGACGCCGCAAAACAAAAAGCTGATGTTTCGTGTTTGCAGGTGGCATGGGGATGGGATGGATGGAGTGCGAGTAAGTAAGTAAGTAAGGGATGTACGTCCTTCTTGTCTCAGCTTTTTAACTGTTAGACTAGGCCTTGATTCGCATCTCTTGTGTTTCGCCGGGCGGCTACAGAAAGGTATGTATCTTCGTATCCTACATAGCCAAGTACGATGCCTACCTACTTAGCTGTGGACTGGACGTGGTTCTGTATGTGGTGGGCACTGTACTTCTAGAACCAATCGTTTGGTGTAGGATATTAGCTGCGAATACATCACTTTGACCGGGTAACCTAGGACGACGAGAACAATGCAGGTACGCGATAATCTATCCGTGCTTGCTGTGATCGGGGAGTGCCCAGATTGCACGGTGGGCGGCCGTGAAAAGCGAAACCGGCATCTTGCCTGCTTGCTTGCTTGAGTATACACCTCATGTATGCAGGCACAAAAAGGTCGGCAATAGACATGCATATGAGAACGGACATGGAACAAAGTATCTAAAGCATGGAAAATCCCGGCGAAGAGGGGTAGCGAAAAAGCGGGCGTCCCCGATCGGCAAAAAAAGGGGCTTAGGTAAGGTATGCAAATGAGGGACATTCCGTCCCGTCCCCGAGCCATCATCAATCAAGTTTGTCATGTTTGTAGCGGCAGAAAAGAAAATATCAGGGACTTGGATTCCGGGATTGAGATCAACGAAGGGCGTTCGAAGTCAAAATATGGTTGGTATGCTGGCAGACTGTCAGTATGCATTTACCTCCTGCCGGCTTAATAGCAGGAGACCCAAGGATTCATAGGATTCGGGGTCCAATAGGCGAACCGTCTCACTTCATCCCACATGTATCTAGTCTTCCTGATAGGATCCAAATACTCGTCATTCTACATACTGTAGATCCGCTACCAGTACCCCCCAGAACGGTTGTTTGAGGACTTTCAAACATCTCCCCGCCACAAGGGACCCCCACGCTTGCGTCTGTGGCCGTGCAAGTCTTTCCCTGTTGCCGTTGCCCTTGCCCTTGCTGGCAGGGCGCGCTGACTGGGAGTATGTAGTTCATGACAAACAACTCAACAAAATGCATCTGTCAGAGATCTGCAACAGTACATACCTCCCTGCATAACTGGACCAAGGTCGTTGACGCGGCTTTTCGCTGACTGTTTGCTCAAATAACCTTGAAAGTGCCTGCCTAGACTACTTACTGAGTGGATTGCTGTGGCTGGCCATTGGCAACTTGACTGGGCAAAGGGCTTCAACAAGCATTTGCCGTTCGTTTCAGGATTCGTAACGGCCCACCACACGCATGGAGCACACTACTTTGGTGATATTCGTCTCCACAAAATAGCTCGTGGATAAAGCCGGTCTGGTTGGGTGATCGTCGAGATGATCAGAGCCTATGAAGACTTAAAACATCCCTTGTTGGTAAAAGAGGATAGATAGGAGAAGATACCTAACCCGAAGAGGAAAGAAGTTTGCCAGAAACGCGTGTCGTATGCATGTAAAGGGTACAGAAGTACCAGTTCTGTACATAGTATTTGTTCTGCTGTTATCCGTATGTGAGAGAGATCGTCCGGAGTGGAATTGAAATTCTGAAAAGGGATGGCGAATGAGATATCGGTGTGTTCAAGGATGGAAGGCTGTGCTGTCCAGTGGTTGGTCTTGCTATCATGGAGGTACTTTGTAGAGACTTTCATGGGCGCAATGCAAATGCCTACCATTTCATAGCCATTGCAAGAGAAATGATCGCTTGGTTTTTTTTGGTTCGAAGACGGACCCCCTACCTCCGGATCCACGTCGGCGGTGCATCCATCGTGTTGGTGGTTCGTCCAAGCCGACCGGAATATAATGGACGGATAAAAACGACGGAGCAGATCGGCATATTGTAGTCCGTGGATCATGTATCGTCCAAGAGTGAGGGCATAATAGGAGGTACCTACCGAGTTGAACGTTGCTGGATCGTCATTCATGTAAGGGAGATCCCGGTGGGTTGTCGGCGCCAAAATCAATTGATCGCTGACAGTTTCAGCAGCTGAAGCGACCAACACGCTCATCGGTCTCATATGTAGCTTCCAGTCCTTCACTGATACAGCGAAGAAAAGTACCGATATGCTGAACAGATTCGGGACTAATCAGGATGGTTCAATTCTCAAATATCCGTTGGGCACAACCTCTCTCGTTCCGGTTCCTGATCATTTCTCCTCGACCTAGAAAGTTTTACATTACCTATCTGTGCATACTGACACCGGTTTGCTTTTGGCATCCCGCTCACTCGAGGTCCATAGGAATGCGTGGGTTATTCCGAAATTTGTCTTCGCCCGCCCCGCTAAGCACATGGTGTGCTCTATAAATACAGTTAAGTAGTATTTACTTACACTGTATGGAAAGACTTGTTCAGCTCTCTCGCTGTATGGCTGAACTTATGAACATACTACAAGGTTAACTTGGAAACGCCGAAGTTTGGAAGCTATACTCATCTCAGCCTTCTTATTTCAATCATTACCTGGAAAAGCGGATTGGCCTATGCAGCTGGAACTCGAAGTTGCAAGAAGCTTGTTGAGATTATATTCTTCTACCAGTGTATCTGTATATCTTCGTGGAAGTCCTAGTACTACAGGAGACTTAGGGCCGAGACACCAAGTTTGAAACAGATGCTGCAATTTGAGAGACAACGGAATATCCCGTCTCCCCCAAGGTGCGATATTGTAAGTAACTTATAAGCATTATCTAAAGTGAAGGGTGGCTTGTGAGTAGTTTCTCATGGAGTATGTATCCGACACGTACGGAGAGGGTGCATGGGTTTGAACTTTGGAGTACAGGGTGCGCCCTACGTATCCTCGAATTACGAGTTTGTGGAATCAAATGCGAGTCTCTATTCGTGAGCATATGATGGACAAGGATCATAGTACATATGTATTGCAGTAGACCAATTCTCCATCTGGGCCAAGCACTGCCATGAGTCCGCGACTCATGACAAACCACAAAGTGTACCATAATGACGCTATCAGATCCAATTGCAGAATAGGGAAGTTGGAACTGCTGATAAAAATACTCGTGAGGCTCAACGTCATCAGCTGCAGGAGTCAAGTTTTCAGTTTCTGTGTTTGGACACTCACGAAGCTTACCTAATTTTGAACTCCGGGTCCAGGGGGGTAGGGGGGCGTGCTTGGTAATACTTTACCCATTATAAGCAACAAAACAAAATATGTAAACAGCACGTTTAAATCAACATAATCCACGGTGGCAATGGTGTCATTAGCCCTTATTACCCGGTTACTTGGCCGGTGAAGAGAAATAAAGCAGAAGTGCGGCCACGGATATACAATCTTCATATATCTAGAGACCACTTTGGAGATGGAAGAAGTCGCATTTGATGCCGACTGAGTACTGACCTACGGGACCTCCCTAGCCTATGCAACGATGGCTGCTCATATGGCCTGCAAATAGGTTTATAGACACCAGGTATGTGTATATTGGCACGTGTCTGGACCCCTCCCCGGATATATAGGCATCCGTTGGAAAGCAAGGTGTGAAACTTACACATGCCATGCTGAAGACTGTAACGAAATCGAATTCGAGGCAAATCTGATGAATACAAGTTGTGGTCGCATTTCTTCCAGGACGTATCTGTCTCCAAAGGAAACGTAACCTTGAGCAAGCAGTATGTCAGAATATTTAACATTGGTAGGTTTTTGTCATGAGTTCTTTATGCTGAATCGGATTGCCAAGAAGAATACTGCCTTCTCTACAATCCTTGGCACTTCGATTCGAGTCTTCCATTAGCCTACCTAGTGTACTTGCCTGATAGTAGATACTAGCTGCCATCGGACCTTCTATCGGTATCTGGTATGGTATTATTACAGAGTTCAGGATTTGAGATTTTAGTAAAATTAGCCTTAGTCCAGATCTTGGCTCGCATGATCCAGGAGCTGCAGTCACCAGGCTGAATTTCAAGATGCTCACACTTATTAGATAGGTACTTCCTCACTCTGCAAAGTGCCGGTAATCCGCCTGGGCTGCTCTCCAAGCCATCCTTAGAAGCAGCTTATCACATTGGCATCCAACCTTTAACCCAAAATGTCCAAAGGACACTGTGGCCCATTCCTTCAAGTTCTCTGTTCTCTGCAACCACATTGAAAGACCAGTATAGTTGCATATTTATTGCACATGCATGTACGGTGTGAGTTGCTATGCACTGTACAGACTGTCCTGCAGGTACTTCAGGAGTACTGCTGTATTCAGTTAATATCCCCAGTCCTTATCGGGCGGTCTGACAGCAAACCCCTGCAGCAAATTTATTCAAGCCCCTATCAATGACGAGAACCATTCAATAAAAATCAGAGTCCCGCTTTCAGCCCGCTCCAATGAGCGTGCCGAATGGAAAATCTCCCTAATCTCAAGATCAACCTCATACTGTACTACTCTACTGCTGTATGCCGTAAGGACGACAACAGAGATATTGCATACAAAAGTGTACATGGTTGCTGCCACCTTGCGATACGGTCCGTTCCTTACTACCATGCTGAAAGATTGTACCCAGTACCTGCCTAGTACCCTACTAGTGCCTAGCCTCCAAGTCTGGCTTCCTAACTTACGCACATGTGGGCCTGACTACTCCGTAATCAGTGATCAGACTGGCTCTCTGGCCAATCCTGTTCTGCACACTTTCCTCTGAATGTTCTGGGGGGCTCCCCTGTTGCCCCCTGTCGCTTCTGATGAGAGAAATTCCTCCTTGGTTTTTCTTTGGCTGAAATCCTGTCGTGCTGTACCTCCCCCTTTGTTCCTTCTCCTCGAAACGCCTCGCCATCCCTTCTTCTTCCAACCACAATTTTCCAAGGTTCTGACGCTGTTTGCTTCGTCGGCTTGGGTACTGCGTTTTGACCCTTTGTTTCTTACCATTCCAGTATTCACATTGACCTCTGTTTATATCAAGAGGTGTTCATTCGTTACCCACATCTTTCAAGCCATCGAGTTGCGCGAGTATCGTCTTCTTTTACTCCGTCTGACTGTAGAATCAAAACGAGGCGACCGCTTACGATTATCACGACCACGATCCGCCACCACAGTCGCGGTGCTTTGTATACTCCTACTGCCCGAGCCGTTGCGCGTCGCATAGATGTACTACAAGATCAAACTGGAATCAGTTTCTTGGCTTGTTTAGATTGGGAACTAGCCGGATCCCGGGAGTTGTAGAGAAGAGAGACACTGAGAAACAGAAGGCGAGACAGGGGCGACCAGATATCTTAGCGGCCGGTGTCTTGGAATAAACCCAACGAGCGTCAAGGTGGCTGGCGTCGAGAAATCCCTAGCTTCCTCTTGGAACGCTTTCGACCCGAAAGCCATGGGAGCAAGCCTGCCATCCCCACACCAGAGACTCTTGACCATGCGGAATCCTTTCACGAGATTCATTCTTATCGCGGTTGCGCTCCTCATACTCCTCGGAGTGACGTGGAAGTCGGACCGGATAGAAAATGTCGGCACAAAAATCATAAAGGCTGCCTCGACGCAGCCCAAGGACGGCCATGGAGCCCAGCTGCCGCTCACCGATGCTCCCCAGGCCGGAAACATGGATGTCCCGCCCGTTTCCAATCATGTCATGGACTGCCGCATCGACGCGAACTACATGAACTACCTCAAGGGCAAATACGAGCTGATGGACGGCTTTCAATACTACAAGCGCTATGTGAAGATTAACCGACAGCCGATCCCGCGCAAGTCTATCACCAAGCTTGACCAGGAGTTCCTTCCCGCTGATGCGGCCAAGACGATCAATCTGCAAGCCCCCAATTTCGGCAACGAGAAGTGTGTGGAGCCTCTCAATGTCTACGTACCGGAATCGCCATACCCTGCGACCGGCAACCTCTCCGACTTCATGTTTGGCGTGTCGACCACCTTCAAGCGGTTCAGCGGCGAGAAGACCAGCCCTGTGAACGAGTGGATCTACTGGTTGACCGACGGCAAGGGTCACTCTAACGGCGGCAAACTTATCCTCCTCCTTCTTGACGCGACTGAAGAACAGATCACCGAAGCAAGAACCGTCTTGCGCAACGCGGGTGTTGATGTCGATGTCTTCCATTCCGACTCGACCATGGAAATGGCCGTTCGTTACTTGACCCTCATTCCCACGCTTTACAACCACCCCGCCCGACCGAGTAAGAAGTGGCTTGTCTCGTGCGACGACGACACCTTCTTCCCCAGCGTTCACACCCTCGTCCAGAAGTTCGAGGCCTTCGACCACACGCAGCAGCTCTACATTGGTGTTTTATCGGAAGACATTAACAACGTCGACCGACATGGCTCTCAAGCTTTCGGCGGTGCTGGTGTGTTCTTGTCTGTGCCTCTGGCCGAGCAAATTACACACGATTACGAGACATGCAAGACGGATGAGAAGATCAAGGAGTCCAACTCGGGCTGGGGTCCCCAGGGTGATATTCTCCTACGGAAATGCATTTACGAAAACACCGATGTCAGGTTGTCTGTCCTGCACGGGCTCTACCAGCTCGATCTCTACGGCGACCCATCCGGCTTCTACGAGTCGGGCATCCAACCCATCTCTCTCCACCACTTCAAGGGTGGCGGTTGGCACAGCGCTCTGCCTTGGGAGTACACCAAGGTTGCGCATATCTGCGGCGAAGACTGCACGTTCATGCGATTCCAGACGACCGACAACTTCATCATCTCGACCGGCTTCAGTGTGGCGCATTATCCTCTCGGCGTCGACTTCAACCTCCAACAGATGGAGCGCACCTTCGCCGCCGCGCCGCAGGACAAGGGCTGGAACCTGGACTACGTGTTTGATCCGCAGCGCCCCAGTCTGTTGAAGACGGGTCGCAAGATCAGCTGGGACCTGCAGGAGGCCACGTTGACTCCCGACAACGTTCTTCACCAGGTGTTTGTGCGCAAGGCGAATGACTGGCGATGGGTCGGCAAGGATGAGAAGCCCATGTCGCAAGTGGACGGCATCGTCGAACTCGTCTGGGTTCCCTAGATCTGCCTTCTGTGTATGACAAAACCACACACACCCCTACGAGATGACGACTTGCTTACATGACGGCGCAACTAGTGGTGTACTTGGGAATAACTATTACGGAAACAACACAGCTTTGAGACGTTTGGCGGGGACGATAACGAGATAGCTCGAGGATGAGCTGGGAGGACTTGCCGGCGCTGGAGTGGGATATATCATGGGCGACGCTTCGTTGGCTGGCTTTTCAACGGCCACATGGGGGTTGATTGTCGCGGGACATTCGTTGGCTTACCATTCCGGCGTCCATTGCTCTCGGTCGAGTTGATGCATGGTACATGGTTGCCGCCCTTTGTCCTCTTCGCCCCTACCGGGCGCTCTCCGTATCAGTAATGCCGACATCCCACCGCCGTCGCTCTCGACTCGGACCACCGCGCTGCGCTTCCGACTCCACACCCCACGATAATGCATAATATAAATAACCTTTTTCTCTTTTCTCTTCGTTGCCGATCGTTTACTCGTCGCCACCAGTTGCTTCCCCTTTCGGCTCATGGGCGGCTTCAGGACCAAATCAAGCATCGCCGTTTTCATCTACTTCTTCCGTCTTGGTCTTGGGCATCAGCGAACCAGGCGTTCGGCGGTAACCATCCGAGACGCTTCAAGCATTTTCACACCGGCAGCGCTTCCCTTACCTGACCTATCGGTCTTTTGACTATTGCCATAGCATATATCCGAAGATATCCCACCAGTTCGCAAAAGAGGAACAACGCATCTTGCCGCAGAGACGCTTCTCTTGACTGATTTCTGTATCATAGACCTGTTTCCCGGGCTTGAGGGGAGGTGTTCAGGATAGACGTGGTTTTTGAATTCACGACACACTTTTTCGGCGACGCGTCCGAGCTTTCCTTTCTCCCTGTCGAGTACTTTGTCTGACAAATGCTTCCTACTTCCTGTTGGGAGAAACCGTGCTGCGGGTGTGGTACGTGGGGTGGGATATGGACTGGTTAGGGCTTTCGACTGACCTCGGTATCGAAGTGCTCGAGACGAGGTCTGTCATGATCGTCTCTCCCTTCAGTTGTACATATACGAAAATAGCGGAGTTGAGCACTGAACAAATTGATGAAGAAAAATCAACACTGCCAAACACTGTGATGTGTGGTCTTGCGTTATTTCGACTTGATGCCTTCTGATCTGCAAAGTTCCATGACAGAATATCGCTTGACAGACTCCAGAGTTTGCGACACAGCCATTCATATGGCTTGGACGATGCGGTATCCGATGCCTTTACAAGTAGGCAGAGATTATGTTTATTGGCAAATGAGTTGCCTGAATATGTCGCGGCAACCCTTCTTCAGAGAGGGGGAGCCAACAAGGCTTCTCGGATATACATCAGGTTCGCTCTTACATGTTTTGGCGCATTTACTGTGTACGGATGGTTTAAACCTGTCAGGAACCAAGGAATTATGAGCATATCGCTTGAAAAGTGGCCGATAACACCTGTTTCTCGTTGGTGGGTTGTCTGCGTTTCTCCTCGGAATTTGGCGATTTTACCCCTGAAGTACATACAAAATATAGCTCAATGCATGATCCACGATCCCCTATGTAACTTCCTTGCTATCTGCTATGCAGAGTTCTGCAGGTCGTTCATTCCTCTCACTCGTTGAGTCCTCTCTGTGTCGGTCTCTTACGTTATCTTCCGGTATGGCACGGTGTCCGGGATCATGTAGTCGTCGGACCTCGTCGACCACTCCAAGCTCTGCTCCAGCGCGATCGAACTCGAAGGTTTCGCATCCGGCACTGCTACAACAACAGCCCTTCGACGAGACGGGAACAGACGTAGCTTGAGATCCTTGTCCGTGGCGTGTAGGGCTCTGAACGCCTTGGGGAAGTCCGGGAGGCAGTAGACGAGCACGAGGAAGGTGAGCTCGGCGATGTTCCAGGCGGCCACGGCCACAAGGGTGTAGGTCGCGTCGTCGGAGAGGAAGTACTTGACGGTCCAGATCAGGCGGAAGATGCCGAGGAGGGTGGTCCTGTAGAAAGAGTTTAACATCAGGAGGGGGTTGTGTGTGAATGAGTGAGTGAGTGAGTGAAAGAGACAAATTTTAATTAAGCACATACAGTATACCGGCCCCGAAGACGAGGGAGATGCCAATATTCTGCCTCGGCGACAGCTGGAGCCGCCAGATGACGGTCTGGGGCAGGGCCAGGAGCAGGACGTGGGAGACGAGGTTGGTGACGGCGGACGAGACGTCGACGGGCTTTCGGTCGATGCACTTGTCTTCAATGGTCTTGTCCCAGATCGCTTGGAAGGGGATGCATGTCAGGTTCTCCGCCAGCAGCGCGGCGGCGTGGGCGGCGATGTTGAAGATGATGAGGAACTGGCATGCGCGCTGGTGGGGGACTGGAAGTCAGCAGCACGGTCTAACTACTTAACCTTAGACTCTAGACCGGGTCTGGACAGAGTTAACTTCGCTTACATAGAAGGCTCCGCGAGCACGTTCAGGGGCGAAGATGTGTATCCATTCCAGCAGTATGGCAACCTTCAGAGCTACGGTTGAAAGCTTGTAGAATATAGTACCGATTGTCAGGGCCTGCGTTTTATGTTTTAAGTTAGTATCCCAAAGGTTCTGTCTTGAAAGCAAGCCGGGTGAAGAAGGTCAGCAGTAGGGACTGTGAATTCACCTACATAAAGAACCTCGCTCAACTCTCTTATACGAATGTCCCATTGGTGAACAAACAGGCCCTTGCCATACGCCAGCCGAAGGCCGGTCTAGATGAACGCGACGAGGAAGATCTATAGCAGACAAGACACGCCTTGAGTAAGTATAATTATAATAACAGCGAGGAATGAGCCTCTACTAGAGAAAAAAAAGAGGATTATGGAACATACGTATCCGACAAGGGCAATGATATCTTCCAACCAGACCTTGCGAATCACAAAGGCCCTCGCATAGATCCGTATAACAGTGGCCGGGCTTGATATCAGGAGAGCTATGGCCAGCACTGGTATCCCAAGCGCATTGTTATTGGGCGAGTTGTCCCCATGGCGCACAAGCCTGCCTTCGATGCCACCTTGAATTGCTTATGCTTGGAGAGTCTAGACGGGCTATTTGGGAAAAGATCCGGACACTCGCCACCAGCCCATCGACTTTTCCTTACTATCAGGGGAACCTGTGTCAATGGCATGCAAGCAGCCGGCTAAACCGACAATGCTCTGCATTTCGGTTTCTCCAGTGTCGCCGTCCAAGGAGATAGCATACCGTCGCTGTCGATGCAACACCTACCAAGTCATTATGCAGTCATTTGTTGACATATGGAGAACAAAACGAAGTAAGGAAGAAAGCTACGGGCAAGGCACACATTAACCTAAGGTTAGTAGGCGGAGCAGATTCTCCACGAGAGCATCAGAGCATTACCACCCGCATCCCCAGCCTGCCTTGGAGCGAGAAGCCACAAGCGCCCGCGTACCCGGCCATGACCAAAAGGCGGGGGAGAGAATGGTCGCATTTACACACGGGCGTACAAACGCTACGGCACAGATCAACAATCTAGGCTATTGCCTCACATCGCTTGGTTGCACTTTTTAACCCTTAATATAGATAGAACGGTGGCCATACTACCTTGAGGACAGCCTTATCAGAGGATTAAAACATACTTGCCGTAGGCAAACTCACCGGAAGGGCCCAGACCTGTTCGTTCTGTTGCGTAAGTAGTCATCTTCTCCTGGATGTGATTTGTGGATGGAGTAGCAGAGACGACAAACTCCAAAGCCAAACTGCGGCCCCCAATACTACCTCCTGACACATGTCTTGCGAATAAAAGCAAAGACGAGGTCAACAGCCAATAGCAGCATCACGTCGGTACCCCTGCTTCAGGGGCTTGGGGAAACAGTTGGATGACAATCTAAGCAAGTATTTTTGTACGGACTTTCCTCCATTCCGAGTCCTTAACCTTAGGTAAGTAATCGAAGGAGCGTGTGACTTTCTTCCACAACCACCCATGTTCAGTCCTGATAATGAATGACCAGCAAAGTGATGGAGCCTCGAGAGAACAGCACACGTTATATGCGTCAATGAGCGCATGAACTTGACTGTGACAAGGCTTTTTCCAGGCGTACTCCTCGATGTTGACGGATTTTTTTTCCTTTCAAAAAAAAGAAAAACCTCGACCGCGACTATAATTATTATATGAACATCCCCCCTGCTTTTTTACAACTCCGTCCTAGCCGCTTTAAACCATCTTATTCTGTTTTTCTACAACCTGACTAGCACTTTTTCTACCTCAGAAACGCAGAAGCAGACGCTTACTCCATCTCTCTCTGTTGATAGTAAGAAAGGAAAACTCGCGTGAATGCTTTGTGCCTCTGGAGAAGAATAATGAGAGAAGGCGTACACGGACAATTGTGAGCTGGTTGGTAGTCGAGATCCCCATATCCGTAGCCCGTCGATAATATAATTAAGTCAAGTCAGCAGCTATAATCGCAACCTGGACGATCGACGCTTGAGATAATAGCTTGGGCAGAATAAGCCTCTAGCGGACGAGAAAAAAAATTATATCATCAGTCTGAACCACCACTGGGTAACAACACATTGCCTCTTTCAATCCAGGGTCGGGTCATCGGAGACTCGCAGTATTTGTGTTTACAGACCCCTCCTATTACTCACGCTTCGCACTCCTCGTCCTCATCCGAGTCCCGGTGGGGGACGAAGCGGGACCATAGCTGTCATTATCTCGACCCCCCCTTTTTCGGCGACTGGAAGGAGATGGATGAAAGGCTTCAGCCACATATCATGCCGTTGAGGGACTCAGCCTGTAAGGGGACATGAGAGGGTTCGCCATGGCCTCTTCTGCCACCCTAACCTAATATAAATGTATATGCAAATAAACTACCAACCTCCCTAACCTAATGATGAAGAAAACATAAGCCGCACTGCCAATTAGTAAACGCGTCAGCTGGAAGCGTCGTCCACCATATTACTTAGGTGACCGATTCAATAAAATCGACAAACACAGACCCCCCAAAAAAAGAAGAGAAAGAAACCACCGGCCATTCCCCCCTTTTTCTACCCGCCTATATTTCTCTGCAGAAAGCGCAGTCTTGGTCTTGTCCCAGAAATCTAGATACTGGCACACAAAAGATGGATGTTAGGCTAGTTAGTTGGTAAGCCATTCATTCCACAAGACAAGCGGATGCAACCCAGGGAGGGTATCAACGAGACCAGAACCAACAGACATCAAGCCTACGTACACACACAGAGCAGCTAAAAAAAGTCCTTACCTTCAACCTGTGTTCCCCTTTCTTTGTATCGCTTACCAAATTTATTTATTTACCCAACCACAAGCATGTGTTGTGTTTTGTTGTCAACAACGGCCTTGAGCCTCCGATTGACACCACACACACACACTCTGCACCCAAAGTAAGGGAGAAGAAGAACCTTAACCCACACGCATTCTATCTGTCGGATTCTACCACTAGGCCAAAAGAGAGGCGCAACTAACATGAATTGTTAGTCGCTTGCATGTTATGTTGTATATGTCATTTCTGACACTATCCTCTCCTCCCGTAGCCCGAGAAACAAGTAACCTACCTAAACCTGACCTACATACTCGATATATGCCGCTGTCAATTATTCATTCACCTGCAGTCACAAGTAACGTCAGGGAGGAAGGAAAGGAGGACTCCCTGATTTTCATACCAAGTTCCTGAAACCACTCCCACGCCCCCCTCCCCCCCAGGGCTTTCTTTGTCCCCTCGTGCTATCCGAGGAAAAGAAATCTGTGTTTTATCTTCTGCTTGCCCTGCCGTGATTATGCTGAAATCCCTCACAAGTGACGCCGATCAGGGGCTGCGCCTGGCCCCGACGACGCGACGTCGGTGGCGATGCCGAAGCAGCACTGCCTCCAGGCAAGAGGCGGAAATTATTATCTTTCTACATGTCCATACTCACACTATGTCTGATGGCATTAGTTACTTCTTGGGACGCCACATCATTGGCCGTCGCGCTGCCAGTAAGTCAAGAAGTGGCTGCGACCTTTGTCTCATTATAGAATTAAGAGTGCATTCACACGAGAAAAAAAGAAAGAAATTCTGTTGCTAGCTCATATAATATTTACTTACTCTTTACTCATCGATTATTTAGACCGTCTCTGATGAGCTTTATGGCACTACGCTGGTCTTCTTCTGGGCCAACGTGTCTTTCATGCTCGGCGTTCTGGTAGTTGCCACGGCGAGGACCATGGCCGTTGTCGTGGCTGGGCGCCTGATCCAGGGCCTGGGCGCCGGCGGCCTTGACGTGCTGCAGGATGTCCTCCTAGCTGACATCAAGACCCTCAAGGAGAGGCCGCTGTACTTCGGCATTGTATCCATAGCGATAGCGCTCGCTTCGATAGCTGGGCTTATAGTGGGCGCCTTGTTTAACCAGTTTGTCGACTGGAGATGATGGCTGGATCAACCTTCCCGTCATTGGCCTCTGCTTCCTTTTCGCCTTCTTTTCCCTCAACCTGAAGCCAATTCCGATGGGCTTTTTCGACAAGTGCCGTCAGCTGGACAGGATTGACATCGCGTTGTTTGCCTCGGGTAGCACGGCTTTCTCCCTGCCTCTTAGCTGGGCCGGTTCCTTGTATCCCTGGTCCTCGTGGCGAACTATTCTTCCGTTGGTCATCGGTCCCGTCCTTCTGTGCGCCTTTGCGCTTTACGAGAGGTACCCAAAGAGAGCAATGATGCCATACCGGCTATTCTCCAACATCACGGCTAATGCCGCCTTGGTCACCGGCTTCATCCACGGCCTGATCCTTACACGCTGATCCTCTACCTTCCCTTATACCTTCAGGCCGTCTTTCTCGAGCACCCACTGGACGACGGCTTTCACTTCCCAGTTTCAAAAGAGAAGTGCGGCCATACTGCCACATCTACCTCCGGACATGGCTGCCTTCGGCGATGCGAACCAGGCTATAAGGCTCATTCCCAGCCTGGACGGCCTCGAATACCCCGAAGCAACAATGGAACTACTTGTTGAAATGTACCGGCACGCCTTCCAGGCCGTCTGGGTTACCATGACCGTGCTCTCCGGCCTAGGCTTGATTGCCTCGCTATTCATGAAAGAACTTACGATGGAAAGGGAAGACGTAGGCAGGCAAGGTTTCGATAATTCAAAGTAGGGCAACTGTGGAAGCATCTTCACAAATCAGCATCCAGATATTTTGTCCGACTTACACGTATCGGAATAGTCGTAAATAGCGGAAGCTGTAATTGACAAGTTTATCCAATCACTGACCAGCAGCACTCGCAGGTCCGCTGAGACAAATCTTGGGTCGCGAGTCTCAAGCTGTAACCCATATAGCAACTCTCAAGAGGAAAGGAGAACAGCATGCTCTTCTTTCTCACGACGGTTGGGAAGCTCTGGAAGCTTCAATTCGATATCGATCTCGCGTCCCTTGAGATGGCGAGTGGGCCAAAGACCTGCCTCGCTACCCCTGGGACCATCAGCGTAGCTATTAGGTCAGGCAGAACCCAGAATATCCAAGGAATGGCGCCTCCACGAGCATGAATACCACGACTTACTGAGGGCGAAGGTGTTAGAGATTTCTACTAGGGAGTTACGCCATGCAGCATGGCGTATGTCGCCAACTTTGGTATCATGCTCGGAGCGTTGCTATCAGCAGCTTGCCCTCAAGTTTACCGACCGTATTGCCAGTCCGAGACCTCTTGAGGGCACTGTTCAGATGAGCATGGTACAGCGTGACAAGGGCTGTCTACAAATGACCCTGGATGACTGGATGAAGCAGAAACAACCACAGCTTCATGTACAAAAGTCACCCGTCGCCAGTCCCCCGGATTATCGTCAACAAAGCCCATATCATGCTTGGCCTCTCTCCCGCTGTCCCCGAGATGAGGAAGAAGCTGTTTGCTTTGGTGCTCAAGCCCGAACAGGAACATGATATCGCCCTTGGACTGACCGGTTTGGTATTGACTCGACGTTTTCTGTTGACAGGTGTGCATGGCGGAGGTTGGAACTGGGCTTCAATGTCGGCGTGCTGGCCATGTTAGGAACAGGAACATTGATGGCATTAGGGAAGAACGATGAGCCAGAGGTATGGCCTTCTTGTACACAGTACGACCTCCAGCCACAGATTCCTGGATTGAGATAGCGCGGCCAGCACGTATGTTGTGACGATAATACTGAACCAAGCCTACGGAAAAAGACTGACGACATGGCTTCAAGCCCTCCTCTAGCCAGCGAGCCCTAGGAATATTCTTACTCCTTGGTAATGGATATCTGAGAGGTCACACTCCAACGCGCATTGCATGCATGTAGCGCACTTTGTTGTCGGTTGAGAGCTTGATCGCAGTTGAATAGAAAGGAGGGCGGGGATAGGCGGGGCAGAAAATTGTGGCTGGCCTGTTGCTCATACTGGTTCATACAGCAGTACAGCAGTACACTTTGAAGCCCCCCCTGCAGCGCTACGTCAACTGCACCTATCATAGGCCTTACGGCCAGGCGATAACCCGCCTGTATGCTTGCCATAACGTCAACACCACCACCAGTGGCTGGAGCTTGGCTGTTTGTCTTGTGATCCCTGGCGAGCCTGGTTGCCTCAAACCACCTTACGTAGTGCAGTTGTCTCCTTACCTCACCTTTGACTGGGAGCTTGCGACAATACCCTGCACCCTCCGAATAGCTCCCAACTTATCTCTCTCCTCTGCTTACTGTAAGCGACCGTGGCCATGGATCCCAGAGAGTCGTCCTCGTACTCTATCGTACCGAGGGTCAGATATAACACCGTTGGTGGCATCAACGGACCCCTGGTTATTGTCGAAAACGTCAAATTCCCTCGGTACAATGAGATTGTTTCCTTGACGCTTCCCGATGGAACTGAGCGATCCGGACAGGTCCTCGAAGCCCGAGGTAGGTTCTCCAACTCCATCGCCATGGCTCCCCTAATGGCTCAGCATACTGACGGGTTAACTTGACCTTCACAGGCAACCGCGCCATTGTGCAGGTCTTCGAGGGTACATCCGGCATCGATGTCAAGAAGACGAAAATCGAGTTTAGCGGTCAGAGCCTGAAGCTCGGTGTGTCAGAAGACATGCTGGGTCGTATCTTCGATGGATCGGGAAGAGCTATCGACAAGGGACCCAAGGTTCTGGCTGAAGAATATCTTGATATCAATGGCAGTCCCATCAACCCCTATTCCAGAGTAGGTCCCGTCGAGAGGGCGCACCCGGTATCGGTAGAGCGCTGAGCTGAACACTACGCGTAGGTATACCCCGAAGAGATGATCTCGACCGGTATCTCGACCATCGACACGATGAACTCGATCGCTCGCGGTCAAAAGATCCCCATCTTTTCCGCCGCAGGTTTACCGCACAACGAGATTGCTGCTCAGATTTGCCGACAAGCTGGCCTGGTCAAGCAGAAGGGCGCCACCAACAAGGGTGTGCACGATGACCACGAGGAGAATTTCTCCATCGTTTTCGCCGCCATGGGTGTGAACTTGGAGACGGCGCGGTTCTTCACCCGTGACTTCGAGGAGAACGGCAGTCTGGAGCGTGTCACTCTATTCCTTAATCTTGCTAACGATCCTACGTATGCTCTTCCACTCTCGCATCCGGTCAAGATATGTAGCCAGACTAACAAGACGATTACAGTATCGAGCGTATCATTACCCCTCGTCTAGCGCTTACCACTGCCGAATACTACGCCTACCAGCTCGAGAAGCACGTCCTGGTCATTCTCACGGATCTTTCGGCCTACTGCGACGCTCTCCGAGAAGTCTCTGCCGCCCGAGAAGAGGTGCCCGGTCGACGTGGTTTCCCCGGTTACATGTACACGGATTTGTCCACCATCTACGAACGAGCCGGCCGTGTAGAAGGACGGAACGGCTCCATCACACAGATTCCTATCCTGACCATGCCGAACGATGACATCACGCATCCTATCCCTGATTTAACAGGTTACATTACGGAGGGTCAAATCTTCGTCGACCGTCAACTGGATAACCGTGGCATCTACCCGCCCATCAACGTGCTGCCGTCGCTCTCCCGTCTGATGAAGTCTGCCATTGGCGAGGGTATGACACGAGCCGACCACGGTGACGTGTCGAACCAGCTCTATGCCAAGTACGCCATCGGCCGTGACGCCGCTGCCATGAAGGCTGTCGTTGGTGAGGAAGCCCTGTCGGCCGAGGATAAGCTGTCGCTCGAGTTCTTGGAGAAGTTCGAGCGGCAGTTCGTGGCCCAAGGCGCGTACGAGTCGCGATCCATCTTCGATTCCTTGGACATTGCCTGGAGCCTGCTCCGCATCTACCCCAAGGAGCTGCTCAACCGTATCCCCGCCAAGATTATCCAGGAGTACTATCAACGCTCGGCTACGGACCGCAAGGGCAAGGGCAAGGACAAAAAGAACGACAAGGGCGTGCGGGACACGGACGGGGAGGAGAACCTGTTGGATGTGTAGAGGGTGATGGCCTCTGTTTAGTCGGATGTGTATAGGTATTAGCGGTGGTTGTCATACATTGCAGGAGTACAGGTCGTTTCTCTCTCTGTCTCTGTCTCTCTCTTTTTCAGGTATCATCCCCCCCAGAGCTTCGCCTTTAGCTCAGCAACGACATGCTATGCTTGGAGCGAGTAATAATTATGTAGATTGTGTTGATTCTTGCAGGTACGTTGTGCGAGAGAAACGCGAAAGCTGATAGATCCAAGGAATTGGAAGCAAGTCAGGCGTTGAGTCTAAACAATTCTTTGATGAACCATTTGATATTGCCGTGATATGAATCTGGTAGATGATGGTGATTGGCACGCCTACGTAACGGAATTTAGACGCGCGTAACCGAGCAAGGTGGCTTGACTCTTGAGATACTATTACCAAGCTTTAACCTAGTGACGGCTGTAAATCTTCCCATTGCCGTGGGATTTGCCCGGGTGGGTGATGGCTTCGGTGTAATAATGCCGCAGCGGTTCGCTTGACAAGGTTTGGAATCCCTTAACCTAGGTAGGTTAGGGAGGTCATGTGTATTGTTTACATATATGTAAGGGACCACAAGTTAGACACACATTGGGAGGAGGGGAGGCATTGGCTCTTTCTGTGTTGTCTTGTTGCATGTTGTTGGTACCAGGCAGGGAGACCGGACTTTGCTTGTGAGACAAATTTGGTCTGGTGACTGTATGAATTCTTAGTCTTTACATGATGAGAAGGTGAGTAGTTTAACGATGGACACTTTACATAGTACCCCAGCTACGTAACTGCATGTAAAGGAAAAGTGGGTATTGGTATTGCATGGTAGAGCTGCGCCGCTTTTACCCCGGAGTTGCACTCAGGCGGGCGTGTTCGCCTCATAATATTGGGAAAGGAATTGTGCTTTACGATCGGTATACTATTACCCCAACATCGCTCGGAGAGCGAAATGACTTGGCCGGGTACCTACAGCTGAGGACGCAGTGACGCGAGGAGGAAAGGTAAGGGTATTTGAAAAAAACGTCATGACAAAGAAATTGTCCCGTCTCTGGTAGTAGATACAGCATCTGCAGTATTCAGGTCGGGATTATCTCCCTAACCTACATATTTCTTTCCACATCCATGCATAAGGTTATAAATACCGACACTTCCAGATTATGTTGTTTTACGTCGCCAGTCTATTGTCCATTACAATTCTCTCTCACTGACATGACGGGCAGTTCTGGGCCCGAAACACCAGGGTTACCATGCAGACATAAAATGAATGACATCTTTCCTACTGTCTCCGGAAAGAGAAGAACATGATCAAGTCATGAATGACTCGTCTCTTTATACCAACCCACTAATTCTACCCAACACCATGGATAGTGAATCTAGGAGAGGGTGCGGAGAGCTGTCGCTTCGATGCTACACAGGGCAATTTTGTTGGCGGGTGACCACGAGCAACAGCAAGGCCTTCTTACCTCTCAGACGAATCATAGAGGAGCGTGGTGATGGGAACAAAAAGAGAGTGGCGGACCACCTGCTGCATTGGGAGCCGTTTGCGCACAGGGAGCAAGGTTCTGTCTACGTCGACGGGCCTTCCTTGCGGCACTAAACCCAAGTCATTACGGCAATTCCCCGACTTTTCCCCCAACTTTTCGTCCCCCTGTTCCCTGCCAAGAAAGCGGAGAAGCTTGCCCCAGCTAACAGATGTACAGCATACTGTGAAAAGTACTGCTGTACATGCAGAATATGGGCAACTGGGCAGCCTTCTTTGTAGTGTGCATGAGATCAGAGAGGGCAACGCAACCGAACATGCAGGACCCCAACCCTTCGCTGGTCCTCGACGCATTGCCTCGATGCAACCTTGGATAAAATTGCAAGATGAATAAGATACCCCTGGTTCGCTAGAGCCAGGTACCTACCTCCTAGCCTGCTTGTTGACCTCCTCCGCATCCGCCTTTGCTTCCCCGGTCCATGCTCGATCGCGCAAGCTCTTCTTTATTGCTAGAGTTGACCAGGGTGTCTTTGTCTTCCGCATATAAGAACCCCCCTCGGTTCCCGGCACTCACTCTTGTGCTAGCCTTTAGCTAGCAACCTTCCCGCCTCCTTCTGCTGGTGAATGCCGTCAACCGTGGCCTCGAGACCGCCTATCTGTTGTTACCCATTGCCAGAGGCCGGAAAATGCGTCTAAACTCTAGCCTTGCTGCATTGGCAGCTATCTCGCTCCCAATCGCTGCCGCCGACTACCCTACCGACGGTCCCGACGAGAATGGCCTGTACTGGATCCAGAGTGAAGGCCTCTCGGCTGCTTTTATAGCTTACGGCGCCTCCATCTCGCGGTTGCTCATCAATGACCAGTACGGAATCCAGAGGGACATAGTAGCCGGCTTTGACAATGCCACCTACTACGAGGTTGACAAGCAACATCCTCATCTCGGCGGAGTGCCGGGCCGGTATGCCAACCGCATCCAGAACAGCACGTTCGAGATCGACGGCGTGACATACCACGTCGACGCGAACGAGAACCCAACAGCGGCCGCGCCCAACGGTGCAGACACCTTGCACGGAGGTCACGATGGCTGGGATTACAGAAACTTCTCCGTCGTCTCTCACACCAAGGACAGCATCACCTTCTCCATCGTCGACCCTGACGGCAAAGAGGGCTTCCCCGGCGAGGTGGTCTCGTACGTCACCTACACGGTGCATGACAGCACCTGGGACATCAAGATGGTGGCGCTCGCTACCACCAAGAAGACGCCCATCATGCTGAGCAGCCACACGTACTGGAACTTGGACGGCTTCGCCAACAACGAGACCCAGACGGCGCTCAACCACTCCCTCTACCTGCCCTACAGCGGCCAGCGCGTTGGAGTGGACAACATCCTGATCCCGACGGGCGACATCCTCGCGAACCCCAAGGGCTCCGTCAACGACTTCTGGAGTGCCCCCAAGCAGCTCGGCACCTCGTTGAGCGATCCCGAGGCCGAGGGCAACTGCGGCTTTGGTTGCACTGGCTATGGTGAGTAAAGCAAAGAACCATGAACTCTGCTGACCCCCTAACATGTCCGCTAATGAATGCGTTACAAAACAAACAGATAACTGCTGGCTCGTCAATCGCGAGGCTCCCTACAACTGGCGCGACAACTTCGTGGCGCGGCTGCAGTCGGCCTGGTCCGGCATCCAGGTCGACATCTTCACGGACCAGGACGCCTTCCAGGTGTACTCGTGCAACGGGCAGAACGGCACGCTGACGCTCAAGTCGACACAGGGCCTGCACGACAACGCCGACTTCCCGCGCACGATCCCCAAGTACGGCTGCGTCGTCATGGAGGTCGAGGACTGGATCGGTGGCATCAACCACCCCGAGTGGGGACGCGAGAACAAGCAGATCTTCGGCCCGGGCGGTGACCCCTACGTCCTACAGGCCAGCTACGTCTTCTCCATCAACTCTACTGCGTCGTCTTAGAACTGCGGCGATTGCATTTGCCAGGGCGACGAGGATGGTGGCAGTGGTGCGGAATCCGGCAGCATTGTTCAAATCAATCCGAGCACTCCGGCTGCTTCGATTGACTATGTTTGTATGGCCATCACGATTGATACCACTAATACCTCCTTTAGCAGGTTAGCCTTACCTAATAAAGATAATATGAAGAACAGCATGAGACGCCCTTTACCGCAATAATCCCCCTGTGAGAAGGATGAAGAATACTCTTCTATAACGAATCCTTTGTCTTCAGTCCTGATATGGCTGATGATTCTCAAAACAAGGAGATGGAACATTTCCTTTGTGCCTTCTTATGGACAATAAGGTACCGCGCGGTGTCAACAAACGGAAGGATATTCCTGAATAATCTACACAATTCCCTTTGTTAAGACATAGAATCTCTGTTTCTCCGCGAGCGATGAGGGTATATAAACATGACAACTCCGAGCAGGATGACGAGCAACAGAATCCATTTTCCGAATCACACACACGGCACTGCTGCTTCAGGCATACTATTGATCAACCCTAGAGATAAAAAAAAAGGGAAGCGAATTCATTCGTGTCTAGGCAGCAGTAACTGAATACTTAACCTTACCTTGACACCGCCAGAAACATCTAATCAAGATGGAACCACTGTACATCCCAACCCCAGCCCCAAAGAGTCGCCGCCCACGTCCCTCCGCACTTCACTTTGCACCCGGAGCTGGTGGTGCACTTTCTACACCTCCCCCTTCTGCCACTGCCTCTGCGCCTCCCCCGTCTCCTACTATGCCCTCTGCACCTCCCCCGTCTGCTACTACTTTTTCTGCACCTCTACCCCAGACAGAGGATGGCATTGTCAAGGAGTTGGAGGATCTCACAGAGTCTATAGACGAGGCATACGCCAAGGTGCTGAACTGCTACAGCCAGCGGTGCGAGTTCAACTTCTCGAGCCCCATCTTCCTGCCCAAGAACATTGACCTGGAGAAGAAGTTCGAGGTGATCTCTCACGAGTTCCCGCCGGCGCAGAAGCGGGCCCTGGCGCTGCAGAAGAGGGCGGAGGAGCTGCTCGCCGCGCTTGAGAATCTCGAGCCCGATCCCAATGAAATCGATCCGTATGACTCAGATTACGAGAATGATTACACGAGAAGACGCGAGGCGACGGCGGCGAGAGGAGAGTTCAAATGGTGCATGGAGAAGAGGCTCCAGGCGCTCGACCTCACGCTCCTGACGATCGAGAACCAGCGCTACACGGGCGTCGCGGGCATGATCCCCCATGTAGAAGACGTGGTGCTGCGGGCCAGGAGCGACGCGACCGATATCACGGACGAGAGGGCGAGGAACGGGTTGTTGGACGGGCTGCAGAAGCTGCTGGAGGCGGTGTACAATATGCAGAACGTGTACGATGTCTCTGCTGGCGACGCGGCGGCCGAGGTCGAGATGCGCATCCTGCACTTGACTGCTGCCAGACGGGCCGAGGGAGACATGCATCGGGATGAGAGTGTTCTGAAAAAGATCGTTCCCCTCGAAAGCGTCGATCCGGAGGCGTATTTCGCGAAACTGAAAGAGAAAGCCCGAGCGGCGAATTGGCCCGAATGCCTTACGAGTATGGACACCACGGCCTCGACAGTTCGCAGTGATGGTGGTAGCGATCATCTTCGCGATCTCGCGTCTCAGCGTCCTTGGGACGACTGCAAGATCATCTACTCGTCGGAAGACGAAGAGGACGACGGGGTAGGTAGTGTGGTATCCGTCGACCTGGACAAGTTCAACAAGTACCGTCCCTCCTCCACCTTGGGCTCTCAGCAGCAGCAGCCCGATACGAATAATACCATGCCTAGCCCCTTTTTTGTACCTGGACCCGCTCGGCCATCCACTCCCACATTAATGGGCGTGAGGCTTCCCCTCCCGCCATTGGTATACCCCGACTGGAGGAGGACCGACAACCGATCCAATAATGAAGGAGAGGAAGAACAACAAGTAGTCCCAGCGGGAACGACAAAGGAGTCCATTGACCAAGACGCATTCGTCTTCGTCTCCCCGACCGAAAACTCGCACGACCCCGCCTTCACACCCAATCTCGACGCTATATCCAAGTGGCTAGGGCTGGACGACGACTTCACGATCGGGGGCATCCTGATCTCATTCGGGATCCAGGAGCCGTTTGAGGAGTACAAGAAGGCCAAGAACTACGACGCTACCTTTGCCTCCGATCCAGACGCATGGTGGAGGTCATTGTCGAAGAAGCGCAACGCAGGAGCGCGCTTCAAGACGCTGCTCGTGCTCTCGTGCTGCACGCTCGAGCAGCTGCGCACGTATAAGGAGGAGAGGCCCGAGACCAAGTTCGATGCGCATGATCCGAAGATCGTGAACCAGCTCGTGGATCTTGCCTTCCGAGGTGATGGGCAGAAGCAGCCTGAAGTTGCTGCTGCTGCTGCTGCTGCTGCTGCTAGACGTAGTAGGACAGGACCACGAACACCTCCCGATGCAACTACGATAGCTGCCATCATGGCCAATATCAGGAATGCCGACTACGACAACGACAACAACGCTAGAGGAGGGATGGGGACGGGGACGATTCTGGGCGGTGGTAGGGGCGTGGACATTGAGAAGCAAAAGAGGAAGGAGAAGAAGCGCAGGGAGAAAGAAGGCGGAAAAGAAGAAGAAGAAGAAGAAGAAGAAGAGCAGCTAGATTACGACGCGGCCATATTCGCTAGACGCGCGGTTAATTACCTGGAAGGCGGGTACTGCTCCGAGGTCCCCTGGCAGAAACTCGAGGTCAGCCTTGACGCGTACGAGATCGGTAGGTACCGCTTCGCTGTCGCGTTGCATATGCTCTGGTTGTTGGAGAGTGCGTTTATGTAGGTGGATGGGTTGGGGATAGAGGTGGGGAGGGAGTGTATAGGAGGGATGAGCTGTTGGAGGTAAGTGAGTAAGGTAAGGTAACTGTCATCAGCAACCTAGTTGCTTGGATGTTCGGAAAGGTATAGATAATATCTGAAGCATGATGCTATGTCCTCTGTACCAATATCTAGAAACAAGGTAAGGCTTTGTTGACTGCAGATCCATGTATTATAAGACAAATTTAACTAAGTACGCACAGGTGAGCAAAAGGGGGGAGTATATGTGAGTATATCAACAGACCTTTTTTCTTTTAGTCTTGAAGTCACAAATGTCAGGGAAAGAAGAAGAGTTAACATGCGGCTTATCCTTTTTTGATATTTATTTCATAATATGTAAGGCCCGAGCAACGAACCATGAAACAGGTGAAAAAAAAACATGAAAAAGGGGGGCGAGGGGCTCAGCTCACAGCACAACAGCCATGATCATACCATCATACCCCTTCTCGCCGACAAACTGCATGACCACAGCGTCCAGCCTCGGGTCCCTGCCGACTCTCTCCACGACCTCGCGGGCGCCGAGCGTGGACTCGTCTATCGCGTCCGGGTCCACGAGCTTGCCGCCTCTGACGACGTTGTCGACGTATATAACCGCACCTTTTTTGCACAGCGGGATCACTTTATCCACGTATGTCCAGTTGTTGGCCTTGTCCGCATCAATGTACACGAAGCCGAACTTCTCGCTCTTTCCTTCCCCAATAATCTCCTGCTCTAGGAGCGGTAGCACGTCCAGCGCGGCGCCGAGCCGGACGTCGATGCGCGAGGCGATCTCAGGGCCGCCGTTGCGGATGTTTTCGAGAGATACGGCGTGGTGGTGCGGGTTCACTTCTATGGTCATCACGCGCATGCCCGGGTTCACGGACGCGAGGTACAGCGACGTGTAACCACCCAACGTCCCGATCTCCAGCGCGTGAGAGGTGGAGTTGGCCCGGCATTGCAGCGCGTACATCTTGGCGACCGCCGGCGCGGTCGAGATGTCTGGAAGCCCCTTCTCGTGCGAGTTGCGCAGTGCGGAGAGAAGCGTCGAGTGGTTGGGCCGGCGGTCGGCTGGTTGCAGACGGCTGAGTGTGTAGGCGTCTACTTCGGTCCATGTTGGGGATTTCTTTTTATTTATTAGGGGAAGTGTAGTGTTAGCCAGCCAGCCATACCGGGCAAGGGATGAGTGAGTGTAAGAGGAGAGAGAGGTGCAAAAGATATTGACGAGCAAGAAGGAAGTTAAAGTAAAATAGGGGGGTGAAGGTGTGAAAGGTGAGAGAGTACAGGGGGTTGTGAGTGAGTGAGTGAGTGAGTGAGTGAGTACCACACAGGGAAAGAAAGGGACGAATGAGAGAGAAAAGAGTAGCAAACCTTGACTTGGTGGCGAGAGTCGCCTTGGAACGCGTATCCTTGAGTAGACATCTTTTTTGATACTTGATCTCAAAAATCAAGCTCGGTCTTGGTGTTCCTTGCAACAAGAAGAAGAATCTTTCGAGGATTTATTCGACTCTTGTACTGGAGTCGTCGTCTTTTCTGTCGATGAAGCAGTCGAAAACCCACAGTCGCGCGAGTGCTCCGAGTGATGGTCGAGTCCGAGAAGGAGACGAAGCTCGTGGACGGTGAGCTCTTTTATAGGCATTTCTTCTTCTTGTTGCTTGCGTTTAACTCCCTAGGTTACTTGGTATATAGTCTGGCACCGAACTCTTATTCTTTCCTATTTGGATAGGGAAAGCTGATGGATGGACAACAAAGTTCCCCCTTGTCCCCAGGTACGGTACTGCGAACCTAGTCTAGGTTAGTACCAAGATAGGAAGTAGGCAGGGCGGATTCCGCTCTTCGCTGATTTCGTTTTGCTTGAGTGTCTGTCGTCTTGTGTCTTGTCGTGTCGTCGTCTTCAAGTCAATGTTCATCAAGTCCTTTCCCAAGTACCCTTCTTAGCAATCTCTTCGGCTTTGACACCTTTTCTGGAAAAAGGACACACCGACTGCCAGAGATATCTAGATAGGTACCAAGTAAGTACTAAATAGTTAATTCTCTCTTCCCGCCCCTGCCTGTTGGGAAAACAGGCATCCGGCTGCATCTATCTACGTGTGACACACAGGTCGAAGCATGCATCCTGAGTAAAGTAAAGTGCCAATCAACATGGTCGTTCACATTATATCCGAGGGCTCGGCCGAAAGAGCTAACCTACAATAACAATAACAAGACTTATAAAGAATAGTAACACACATCCCTGAAACAGATCTGAGCGACATTGCCAAGCACGATGGATCAAACTAGAGAATTTGGTGCTGAAAATCGTGCATTTCCTTTGCATTCAATCACCCACCTTAAACTTTTATCACCGAGATGTCCGAGCTGAGGACCCCTGCTGAAAAGTTTATCAGATCATCAGATAATCTGACAGGATTCAACCCCTTGTTGATGGATGGGATTGTGACTCCCAGATAGAGATGTCAACCTAAACAAGGTAAAAAGATCCGAAGGCTATTGTAATGTGACATGATAGCAGTTCCCCGAGACTCAGAAATAGAACAAGGAAGAAGGAGTGACTCCAGACTAACCTAGTGCTGTGAAGCTGGCTAGCTAATTCACTGACCTTCCTGCTTTTACTTTGTAGCCCATATTGTCGTGTCGAAACGTTCACTGTCCAGAAGAATGGGACATCATGGTTGTAGTGCATGTGAAGAGACAGTGGACAAGGCCAGGTGAGTCATCAACATTCGGGGTTAGATAGATCATGGAACGTACTGATACTGTCTTTCCCCTGCTGTCACGGTCCCGCGCCTGAGGTATTATTCATTCTAGCTGGATACCTGGATGTCCCGTGTCCTTCCTAGGCCTTCCCTAGCATAGTAGTCCATAGGGTACACGCCGCTCTCCGTCCAGTCCTGCCTCTCGTTCAAAGCCACAAGGGCCTCGTAAGGGGTTAGGAGTGGCCGGGGAAATGCGTAACCCCAATCGATGCTCAGTCTGGGGCAGGCCACTTGCACCCAACACTCGACATCGTCCATCATCGCGAGCTTCCCGGGGAAGATCTCGCTAAGCAAAAGATTTACCCAAGGGATGCCCATGGCCTTCAGCTTGTTCTCGATCAGCGTCATGGTGTGCGGATTTCCCTGGCGCCCCAGAGATCCGAGGATAAGCCCCCATTTCTTCGCGCCCTTTGCCGTCTTGATGGCATCCCTTCGCAAGCTCTGCATCTCCTCGTGGCCGTAGGTCTCGCGCGTCAGCTTTCGGGAGTAAGGGTCATATCTGTATGCGGGGATGGCCGGGTTGTGGATCATGATGCTCTCTAGATGAAAGCGGCCGTCTCCGAGATAGAGAATCAGTTCGACAGCCTCCGTGTCCGGCAGACGTGGTGAGGTGCATCCCAAGATCTCGCCCTTGGACAGTGGCGCAATCTGTGGGATGATCACCTTGAACCCGGCCTTCTCCAGAGCCGACCGAGCGCCATGGATAGTCGCGTTAAACTGGATTGTGCCCACTATGGCGATCGTCTTGGGTGGTGCGAAGTTGCGCTCCATCGTGGCCAGCAGATGTCCGGCATCGATGCTGATGTCAACAAAAACGTACAGCACCTTGATCTTGGTAACATCGACGGGTATCAGACAGCTGTGGGCGTAATGGACCAGGAGATCACATCCCAGAGCCCGGGCCGTGTAGTCATCGATGCAACAGGCGCCATACGTGACATCACCCATGATCAGAGTCTCGATCCCTGGGCAGAACTGGGTGAGGATGTCGGATATCGTGGTGGCAAACAAGAGGAGACCCTCGGGCATCTGGAGAGCAACCTTTTTGGCACCAGACGAGCGTATCCTGTGGATCGTCTTGGGTATTTCGAATGAATAGTTTGCCGGCAACAGCGCAATCGCCTCCTTCAGCTCCGGGTCATTCAATATCTCCGGCGGTACCTGGTTCAGTAACCTCGGTGGCCGCCTCGGTTGAGACACTTGGTACAATATTAGTCCCGGTTGATACTTTTCATTTTGACATATACAAGGTAGTCAGTCGAAAGACTCGTCCATACCTTGAATGGCGCCACTGTCTTCACCTGTCTGTTCACTTGCTGCATTTCTCGTTGCTGTGCGCCGCCCCACGAATCTTTTCCTGGGCTGCTTGAGCGCAGGTTCAGGCGGGGGCGGGGCATGAGCCTCTTCAATATCAGCAGCAATGCCCAGGTCAGCCTGGGCTCGGTCTTCTTCCATTGCAACAACAATAGGCTACGATTGAGTATGATGGAGCTTATTGGAACGAGATGAGACGACCTTGAGGCGAGTTGAAGTTTTGGCAGATGTGATCAGTCATCACTGATGGGTTAACCTGGTCGAAATCTCTACACTAGACGACGTGGGAGATGGGAGATATTGGATAGATGAATATTATTACAGAAGAGAAGCAAATTCATATAGCAAAGTCCGGCTTTTGCCACCACTTTGATTAAACAGAACAAACAACATCGCTGAAAAGAAGATGGCGAACTTGTAGACTCAATTGTCGCATTCTTGCTTATACCCCCGATGCCCAATCTGTAAAGTCATCTATGATGAGTATAGTTCCCCTTCCGGAGAGAGTTACGAGAGAATTACCGTGCAAAGGGAGCTAGCGGGATGGGCTTCATAGCAGTTCCGGTTTTATTGTACAAAATCAGGTTGCTGTCCCAGGACTTCAGACGACAACCTGATGATAATACCCACGTCGCTATAGTACAAAACACATGCCGTCATAACTATGTGGCTCATGTCCTCTCTGCTGCCGTGACGTCCCACTTCATAAAAACGTCCTTGTAGTCAGCCAGAGCCTTTGAAGCAGCCCGTGGAATGGTCCAAAGCCTCTTTCATCTCTTGGCCACCCCTCCCCCTATCATCGGCGCAGGAACTGATAGGATGTGTCACGGTTTCTACGATGTCGTCGGATATGGACGTAGCTGTCAGCAGCCTCTTCCGCATCTACCGTCGACTTGGTGGTCGGCTCCTAAAGGACCACCTCTTCTTCATCAGGGTCTTCGATGCTCGTTCTACGTTTAGCCTCGTGAGTCGCCTTGATTCTGTCGTTACCGTCATCGCCATCTGTAGCGCCACCTCCCCGGTCCGTTGCCGGTTCCTCGCCCGCCGGCTGCTCCTTGGAGCCGAATGGCCAGAGGCTGGTGAAGGTCGAGCTTTTCGGGTTATGAGGTGGTGGATGAACGGGCAGAGGTTTCACAATCACCCCGGCCTTGTTTTGATCGTTACCTTTATCCGTCTCGGGCATGGCAAAGTCGCCAAACTCGTCATCATCGTCATCCGCCACAGCCCGTTCCTCTTGGTCCGAGTCTGAGTCATCACGGCCGTCTCCAAACAACTCCCGTTCTCTCCGGAACGCCTGGGGGAACCAGCGTCGCGAGATTCTGGCAGCCCAGTCATGCGGCACGCCACCCTCTCCTCCAACGCCACCGTCGTCGTCGTCGTCGTTGTCAACGTCCATTTCATCGTCACAGTCATCGTCTTCAAATGGGTTACGGAGAGGCCTATCAACTGCATCGCCATGCTTCGTCTCCTCCCGGCCCTCCCCGTCTTCACCCGTGGCTCGTCCCGACATGGCCGCATTGTTCTTTTGGTGCATGGCGAGACGCGCAGCTAGTTGCAGGCGAGCCCGCGAAGGTGGAATATTCAGTGGAGGCGGTGGCGGGGGAGGTGGTGGGATGGACGGCGGATTCATTGATGAAGACTGTGCCTGGAGCGGCGCCGTAAACTCTCGAAACTGGATGTAGGTTAGCAGATTGTCGCCTCTTACGAATAAAATCTGAAGACTCCGAAGGGTAGGTAATGCGGTACTCGGCCCGCTAACTGGAGACAGCGTCGTGTGTAACGGGGGCCAGTGTCTCCTACTAACCTCTCTATTGAAATCCTCTTCATTCTCGTCGTCGTCGTCTTCCTCGTCGCTGGAACTTCCGAATCCAGATCCGGATATGAGTCCCGAGGTGATGGTGAACGGACCGAGACTGCTACCACTGCCATGGTCTGGCATGTCCATCGCATTGCCACCGCCATTAAGGCCGGCTTCGGCAAGGGCATTCGATCCGCCGGCCTGGCCGCCGCCGAGCCCGAGGGATGACAGGCCCAGACCCCCGAGACCGCCGCCACCCATCTGCCCTCTGTTCGTAGCAACTTCTGGTCTAACGCCGCCCAGGATGGCATTGTCTCTCTCTCGTGTCTCGGCTAGGGCGCCTTCAACGTAGTTAATCCAATCTTGGCTCATCACCCGGTCGAGCACGACATCAGAGAGAAGTTCTGTTGGGTTGCGTTCCGTAAACTTCACCACTTCTTCGGCAATCAAGGTCAAGTGCCCCATGTATCCCAAGCGAGTTCTACTCTCAGCCTGGGACTTTTCACTGGCTCTCTGACCGTTGATGATCGCATTAGTCACATCTGCGGCCTCGAACAAAGAAATGGCTAGATGAGGGTTGAAACCTCGGTCCATCGGTCCGTTGAATACTTGTTGGACGATATCGTAGACGACGTTGTGGAGGAAGTTGTTCCAGGGGTATCGGAAGAAGAAAGACTAGAGAACACGTCAATTCATACATTCGAGCGAAAGCGTTCTCGAAGGGATAGAGGGAATTACCAATATGGTTGGAACAACGTTGTTCTCGACAAACTGCATCTTCAGGAAATCGCCAACAACGGGCGCCGGCTGGCTGGGAACCACTTCGGCTGTCGAGCCAGGGTTAGATGTATCGCCAGAGGCCTGTTCGTCTCCAGTTGGAGGCTCGGCTTTCGCCTCTTGTGTGATGGAACCCTTCTGGTCGGAACTTGAGGCCGTTTCTTTCTGAGGATGTTCCCTATCAACCATGGACGCTTCGTCTTGTGTACTGATTTCATCTTTGACCAAGCTAGCCATTTCCTCCGTAGTCGCATTCTCAGATGAGGCAGCGACCGAGCCTGTCTCAACACGCTCAAGTGGCCCCGGACTACCAGTTCCACCTTTGCTGGTGTCCGCGTCTAGTACGTTGGCCTTGCTGGCCTCATCGGCGGCCTGAAGGGGAGGTAAAGGAGCGATCTCGGCCTCCGGCTCCTTCCTTACTTGCTTCTTCGGTGATAGTGGTGCCACAACAAGTTCTGGGATCTCAAACTGGTGCTCCTCAGAATTCGAATCGTGATGGACGTTTAGCCGTGGCGAACTAAGTGGCTCGTCTACGAAATCATCGTCGTCCTTGCCAAGGAACAAGGCGGAACCGATGGCGGGAATTTCCTCTTCAGCTTTGACGAACTCGTGTGACGTATCCTCGATCATCTCTCCAGATGGAGCTACCTCTTCAAAGCCGTCATCATCCGACGCGTTTGTGACCTCGAGCCGGCGATTATCGTCGGGCGATGAAAGGCGAGACCGCATGGTAAGATCCTCAGAGGATTCGGTCTCTTCCGTGCGCGCAGATGCAAGCAGCCCACCGAGACGAAGACGGCGTCGGTCCTCGTCCCGCTGTGCAATCAGCTGCTCCGAGCCTACTTCATTAAGAAGAGCCATGTTGCTACAGTGTAGCAGTTCAGCCATGAGTTCACAAGTCTTGAAGCGGTCGAAGCCCAGGGGTTCGATTTCAGTCCCAAAGGAAGAGCCCAGCCGTTGCTTCTGTGCTGGCGCATCGAGAATCAAGGACATGAAATCAGGGACGTGTTCCGCGAATAGACGCAGCAGGGTGCCAAGGTAGATCGGGTCACGGCTAGACGGCTGGGTGAGGGCGTCGATGCCCACATCCGGATCGTAGTCGGAATTGTTCTTCCGAATTACCTCGATGATGATACCGACCCCGACTGTCATAGAGTTCCCGCCGCCTAGCATATACCCTATTATCTTCTCCACACAGGGTCTGGAAACCAGTTGGCGGGTGAGCTCATTAGGGCCAATGCAGGCCTGCTCGTTTTGCGAGGCATTTGCAGAGACGGTAATGATGGCTTTTATGAAGTCTCCAGCCGCGGTTTGTGTCGCCCAGCTATGCTCTGGTCCGAGGAAGGAGAGCAGCGTAGGCATGACGTCCTTTGAATATAGCCACTAGAGCGAGGGGTTAGTATGGCGAGACGACGTCAAGAGGTCGCGGAGAGGAAAAGCATCATACCTCGACTACCCCCTGTCCCTCATCAGTCCTCTCCAGGCTGATGATCTTGAGCAGCAGATCCATAATCATGGGACAGTCGACGTGACGTAGCATATCAGGGACAGCGCTATCCAAGGACTTGAGCAGATCCAGCATATCGCTAGTCTTCTTGTCAAAAAGAGATTCGTTGACTTTGGTGAAGTAGCTGGCCTGTAGTGGATCAAGCGGTGCAGGACGCTTCAGGAATTCCCAGAAGTTGGTTAGCAACTGCCGGTTTTCCATGATCGACTCGTAGATAGACCAGTTGTCAGAGGACAGGACTTCGGCTGCAACGTAGGCATAGCGATTGCGCTTCTTCTCAGCCTCGTCATCGTCGATGCCGTTGCCATCGCTGGTAGCTCTCGAGGAGGCGCGGGGCCGGCCGAAGGGTAAGCCTAGGGACAGACCCCTCCTACCACCATCTTCGTCCTGTGCATCGTCGTCCGCGCTTTCTACGGGTTCAAGCTTAGGAGCAACGACGTACTCGAGGAGCTTGGAAAGAACACTGTCTTGGCGCAGGTACTCGATGAGCTTCGAATTGTGCTGTTTCAGCTCCTGAATCAGGTCGCTCTCGTCCAGTAAATCTTCAAGTTGGAAGTCGGTCTTGTCGAGGATAGTATCGATGGTGGAGATGTTGGCATACCCGCCAAATCTCCAGAACATTATGGCACTTCTGGAGAGCGGTCGGTGCACCGTTTGGGCGATGCCACGACCGATCTAAAATGGGCGAAAGGGGCAAGGTGGGCGGGGAGGTCGGAAGACGGATCACAAGCGACGACGCAATGTCTGGACGACAACATACGGGGGGTCTGTCCTGTCGCTTACTTGCTCATTCCGCAGTTGGAATTGTGGTGGCCGGTCCCGGGGCGTCTATAACAACGTCCGTTTTCAGCGGTCCGGTGTAAGCTCGCAGTCTGACGTCTGGCGTGCCCCCTCACGGCCGAGTGGGCTGAGAGTGCTGGGTGGGTGGACGAAATTATAGGTTTCACAGTTGCCGAGGTGAGAGGAATTATGCTGACAGTTCGGTATATAGCTCGACTCGGGTCGTGGGTTTTCTGTTATGGCTGTTATTAAGAGTTTATTGGCTTGATTTGACGAGGGTTGTGCTGTAGGTTCACGAAGGTAGGTGGGCAGCAATTTAGATAGTCAAATGTGGGTTTGTAGAGGGATTCGCAAGTAGTATGGGATGATGTAGACTAGCATGTGGTCGGGCAGCGAGCGAAAGGGGCCTTGTTGAATTACCTATGCCGTGGGTCGCTGCTGATCCAGGTTCTGTCCAAGTTCTGAACAGGTATCTCGCTGACAATAAACTGGGGGGGGGGGGGGGGGATACCTTCTCACAGGCGCTAACGAGTCGTTGACTGTTCTCTAAAGCTGTTTGCCCACCACCAGTGTAATACTTTGTAAAGAAGTGACCGACGCGTTTAGAAGCAGGATACCTGATACTCTGTTGGAAACTTCTGAAGACATGTAGGAATCGGGCCGAAACCTCAAGGTTGGTAGACGACAAGGAAATGGGTTGAGTAACAGAGAGAAGCAGAAGCTCGTGGGGCGATTACGTTGTTAGGTAAGTAAGTACCTACTCGGGAGGTGTTACTTGCAGGAATTCGAGGTCACGTACTGCTGGATTTCTCAGAGGGAACCTTAACAAGAAAACCGCCTGTACGAGTTGTCTACAGCGCCAACCTTCACTAAAGCCACAGGGACAGCCGTGGAATGGAATGGAGGTGAGTCGCTAAATGGGCCGCTAGCGTGCAAATGTGGCGCCTACTGACGGCGCTAAGAGAACAGAGCTACTCGATACAGCAGCACCACTATGAGAATGTACCCCAGATGAGGCACGTGCCTCTGACCTACAGGTCGACCTTGGGAAGTTGCTTGGTTGGAGCGGTAAACTGGGATTCATGATAAACAGCAACTTCGAGGTCAACACAAGTTTTATAGGCACAAGAACAGGAGGATATGGGCATCTACAAGGCTACCTAGTTTGATTCGGTCCTTAATTTGATCGAAGGGACAAGATCATTTGAAGGTGAGGTGCTCCTTGTGCAGACAAGTGACGACAATGAATTCTGAGCATGAAGGATCAAGTGAGTTAATGCACGAAGAGGTACTGTTGTCCACTTCACCCCTGGGCAAACACATGGTTGTGACACATGATATACTTGACAGGTTGTCAGTTGTCAAGCACGTGCCACACATCAAAGGCAAGGGTAACTGTCTCCTATCGTGAAAGATGGTTGCCATATTGACAATGAATGGTAGGGCAAATGGAAATGGCAAGTTATTACTCCTATTATCACCATCTTCCTTGCAAAGTGCCAGGCTTTGAATTGCAGTACTTTCTCAAAAAGTGATTATCATTCCGCAAAACCAGGTTCTCTTTACCATCCTCAAGCTCGTTAAGGGGCACAGCCGCCATCTGGCCACAGCTGAAAGACTGCTCCGGTCAAATATGACGACTTCAACCCAGCCCCTGAACGTACTTCTGACCTTGGAGTGACTGCTGCCTGGCATGGTCGCCAACATGACCCTAACTATCGGTGGGAAAGTAGAATACTGGCTTGTGCAAATCAGCCTTTCTTGAGATTTGTTCGACACTTTCTTATAAAAGAAATGTGTGAAATGACAAAAACCTACTGGTGGCTGGCTGGCTAGTCGGATGTCCATACGTGGCCCAGAAGTCCGGCCAGTATCGAATCCATCATGTCCAGAGACAGAGCATAACTAGCATCTGCCATTGCCCTGTTGAGCACAAATGGATCGAGGATACCAGAACAGAAGAGATTCAGGGTTATTATTACCTGGGGAAGTGTAGACGGGTCTGTAGTGGCTAGGAACAAATTGATGTGAATTGTCCACCCGTGACCCCTTTTATCCCATGATCAGATGATAGCTTTGCTACCAGCCCTCAGGGAAGGAAGCTCTCGGGCATAGATTCGGGTTGGCGTTCCTCAAAAGCTTAAAAGTAACGCATGAATCTTTTGGTCCTGTGTTGGTTGCTGGGCGTGGACTGAGACTGCCGCTACCTGTCAAGAGAATAACGCTTCACACCGGGCATAAAAATACCTCCGACTTGAGTGAGACATATGGGGTCATTGTCGTTCCAAGTTCCACCCACTGGGAATAGCACAGCTTCAACATTCTGACTTAACTTCCGGCTGTTTTGTTGATAAAAGTTGACATGCTGAAAAAGAATGTACAAAAACGTCTGCAATGTGGTGCCAATCTGCAATTCCTTTGGTCTGGGCAAACTCCTCCCCTATTGTCTTCGCCTTGGGAATCAGACGAGCGGACAAGCGCTTTCAGTCAGTATGACTACCCTGCCAGTTCCATTCTGTACACCCTGTTGTCTGTATGACGTGGGATCAGTTAACTTTACATCCCAGTTGCATATTGGAAGAGGGATTATAAGGGAACCGTTTGCATTCAATCAATGGCAACAAGCTATGGACGGGTAACTACTGTTGCTCGGATATAATTCCTCTAGTTCACGGTCAGTAAGGTCTCCTTCGCAGGGAAGAACACCAATGAAAAGAATGCCGACCTTATTAGCCTCGCAACATTACATCACAGATGTGCGCCATCTCTCCCGACATAGCGATCCGGAATTGCAGTCGCTCAATACTTGCTGCCATGGTAGGGGGCTTATAGGTAATAGCGTACATAGATCTTGACAACAGTACAAGTTCGGCGTCTTGACGATCCAAAGTCAACGGTTCAGGAGAATGTCGGGGCTTTATTTTGTGACCGTTGTTGGAAGCAGTGGTGGAAGATAGCGGAGATGTCTTGTAGATGGGATTGGTGACAGGCCTCTCTCAGCAAGTATCTCTTTCAATTCGCAAATATCCGTACATTCAGATCCACGCTTCCTGTTGCAATCACACATCTGATTTGAATATCGGGAGCAGTGGAGCCGGGCTTCGATATTCCATTCGCTGCGCCGTTGGAGCCTTCAGGATTGCCGTTTGTGGTCGGCTCGCGCACAATGCCTGGTGCCCATCGCAAGCAGGAGATGAAATGACCATGTGCATCGCCGAGGACTTTCACACATTTCCCGTCCTGGCTCAGGTCCCAGCACCGCAGCGTTTTGTCGTCGGAGACACTGAGCAGATACTTGCCACCAGGATGAAATACCAATGCTCGCACCCAATTGTCGTGGCCTATCAGCACCTTGATGCAATTGCCTCTGGCATCCCATATGCGAATCGACTTGTCCCGTGATCCCGTGGCCATGAACTCGGCAGTGCTTGACGCCGGCGGTGGCTTTTTCAGGCCGGCGAGGGGCGCCAGGTATTGATATGACGTCGCGGGTGCTAGCGCACAGCATTCGATCTTGTGCTCATGGCCGACCAGCGTAAGCTTGCTCTCGGGGTTGGCCAAAGAGATATCCCAGAGGCGTCCGGTCTGATCGTCTCCGGCGGACAGCAGATACCGGCCATCGGGCGACGGGCAGACGTCCCGGACCCAATCTGCATGCCCGCGAATTGTTTTCACACAGAAGCCTGTTGACACATCCCAGATACGCAGGGTCTTGTCCCTTGACGCAGATACAAGCAGATTTCCAGAGCTTGGCGCACCAGCAGCACCTGACGGTATAAATCGAACGGCACTAACGCTATGATCATGGCCCGGCAGCGTGCGAATGTTTTTGTAATCGTCCGAGGGATCCCATAACTTAATAGTGAGATCGCTCGAGCAAGACGCCAGGAGAGTCCCCCCTCTGGGCCCACCGAAATCGACGTCTAGGACGGCCTTGGTATGGCCTTTGATCGTCCGTTCCAGCTCGCCCAGCTCCCAGTCCCATATCTTAATAGTATAATCCTCCGAGCCAGAGGCCAGAGAGGAGAATACGGGGTGGAAGGCAACACATGCGATCGGTTCGCGGTGGGATTGTAGCGTGTGACGAGCAGGCGATCTCGGAAGCCAGCTTGTCGGATCTTGGTTTCGGCGCGAGACTGATGTCGGGGTGGCACTATCTAGCTCCGACTGCAATGCAGCATTTTTGGCTTCCAGGTCCATAATCTAGCGCAGGCCAAAGGCAAGTCAGCCAAGTGCGATACGTGCTCGGAACTCGTATGCACGAGATGGTACCTTTTTCTGTAACCTCACAACACTGGTCCATTTTTTCTCAAGTAGACCTTCGTATTTCTTGGCTGTGGTGTCGTTGAAGCTGTCACCAAGATTGAGTTCCTTCCGTAACGTATCCGCAGTCTCAGGAAGGTCATTCGAGGCCAAGTAGGCAATGATAGCCTTGTGCCTGGCTCTGTTAGCCCCAACGCCATCCTCACATGATGGTACTAAAAGTGGTATTGAAAATGCAAAGGGATGGGCTTATGCATACAGCTCTTCAGCTTGTCGCGGCGTAAGTAATTGTGTCATCTTCGGCGGGGTCTAGCACTGTTCACAGACATGTGTGATCACAAGCCTAGGACGTCAGGACGCGTTCGCACAACGGACCATGGGCAGTATTCACATGTAGACCCCTTTTATGGGGGTGGTGGTTGGCCGCCTCCGGGATGTAGGGGTGGGAGACAAGTTGACTACAGCTTTGAATGGCCGGATGAGAAGTCGAAGTTCGGAGAGAAGAAAATGGTCGTCACAGAACGCTCGGGGATGAATGGAAATTCTGGTCGTGCGTGAAATGCCCTGCGCGGTCGTTGACTGGATCTATACGTATATATAGTCCGTGTATGCTGTACTCCGTAAAGCAAAGGTGAAAGTTTACGTCGGGTGGATCAGTCGGTCCCAATAGGTATCTGTCTGGGTTGCAATCCTTGAAGCTAGCAGCAACAGGAACGGCAGTATCGGTGACAGTTAGGCGGCGATATAAAGCAAATTCGATGCGGTGTCTCAGCTTGACTGAACATATCATCTATGTGTATCATTAGTGTGACAATTTCATATGATGAAAATTGAAGTTGCGGTGGTCTGTTCAGCGTTGTTTACACAGGGATTCATAAGTGCCCAACATGGAGGACCTAGATAGGTTAACCTTAACCTGTCACGGCAGTAGAGCTGTACACAGTGCGATCCAAGAGGGGAAGGGGTACTTGTTGTTGCCCCATCGACAAGACCCCGCCCCCTCAGTCAGCTTTATCAAACAGTATCACTACTCTGCCCAACTGGATTGCAACTGTGAAAGAGCTGCATAGCAAGCATTGACAATCTGGACACTGGAAAGTAAACAAGTTGGTCGTAGAAGTGCTACTATATCAGTTACTGCCTAAGACAAAGCCACAGCCAATCCTAATGCAGTCTGTCAACCTGTACAGATGTTACCTACATAACCTACTTGCACATATGTGTTGCACCCATTAGTCTATATCTGTATCCACATTCACATGGACTGAGCAGGTATCTTTATAAGACACCCAGCCTACCACAACTACTCCGTATATGCGTGCAGGTATATTACATATTACACATAGTTGTCTAGTGAATTTGGGTTTTAAAGTTCACCGTTGTTCTTGATCATAGATATTCTGGTAACAAGAAAGCCAGACATGATCCAGGTCCCTACTTGTAGGCCTCTTGAATTGGCATGGCTAAGAGGTACCGTAACCTACCTAACTTTACCTAGATACCTTAGAGATGAAGTCTTGGTCGGTTACTGAAGCGGTTAATTTTTGCTGTTGAGTATACTTGAATGTATGTTGTAGGCTTATACAATCATGTCTTCTCTCATTTTGTCATCTGTTTACCTGTTAACATCGGCGGGACGTGACCAGGTGGTCCAGCAGTCGCTATTATCCCGCATCTGACAATAGTCTCCTGTCTTTCAGACATGGGGGTAGCTGTGCTCTTTCTCAATTGCTTCAACTGTAGACAGTCTGTGCCCATCTCATGACAAAGTCACGGGAAGTTCAAGAGATTCAGACGTAATTTGTCGCTAATCCAGACTACTAATAAGTCGTTGTAAGTCTCGGTAGTGCTTTCCATCCCTCTCACTTTCTCTCACTCTTCCTGTTTCTCCCTACCTGCCTTTTGTTTTGTACTAAGGTGAGGTATGCAAACCATTACTGCTACCAAGAATGTTGTCATTGCCATTGTCGTCTTGCAGGAAGGAGGAACTCATAAGCGAACATAATATCAGAGGTACCTAAGGTTTGCACAAACTGGTACCTGTACTGCTGTACCAGCCTTACTAACTTTAACAGGATCTTCGCTAGACTACGGCGCTACTATTGTTGTCTTCTGCGCTACGCCGCTACCCCAAACAGACCTAGGAAGAATGCCCCACCAACGGCCCAGAAGTCATTTCCTGCCCAAGCTGATGGAAAAGGTGACCTCAACTTTAACACCAAAACGCAGCAAAAATAAAAAACAAAACAACAAGTGCTCGGAGCCCGATTTCGTCCAACAAGCTCCTAGCCCAACACCACCGCTACCACCACTGCTACCCCTGACGACAGCGACACCATCAAAACAAACACCAACGCTAATACCAGCACCGGCATCACCTCGAACACCCAGTCACTGCGAGACTTCACCACCCTCTACAGCAGGGACCGGCAATAATTCTAATAATTCTAATAACAGCAAAAGCACAAGACAGGCTGCCGCCATGGCCGACGGGGAGCCAGACTACAGCTCTCTGCCATTGACGGACCGATGGGTACACAAGGTACGCATTGAGTCGCGCCGAACCCTCCTTACTACCTTGAAAGACATGTACTTACCTGTTGACTCTCTCCCACAGGTGTGGAAAGTCCGTAAACAAGCCTACGAAGATGCCGCCAAAGAGTTTGAGCTCACCCCTGATGAGCACGATCCCGCATTTCGCCCTTTCAACCAGGACCCCAGTCTATGGAAAGGGGCTGTGGCCGACTCGAATGTTGCAGCCCAGTCCGATGGCATCGCCGCCTATTGCGCGTTTCTCAAATTCGGTGGCCGCGAGAATTGCGTCCGTTCTCGTGGTCAAGTAGTTACCCCTATAGTGGAAAAGGGCCTAATATCGACCCGCCCAGCAACGAAAGCCTCCTCCCTCGAAGCCCTCTTGCTGCTGATCGAGATAGATGTCGCTGCTCCGGTTGTCGAAGACATCCTACCGGTAATGTCCGCGAAGCAGCCGAAAGTCATTGCTGCCGCTCTTGCTGCCTTGGTGGCTATTTTCCATAACTACGGCTGCAAAGTAGTCGATCCAAAACCGGTCCTGAAAATCCTACCGAAAGCATTCGGTCACGCCGATAAGAATGTTCGAGCAGAGGCAACCAACCTCGCCGTCGAATTCTACCGCTGGTTACGGGATGCCATGAAGCCCATGTTTTGGGGCGACCTGAAGCCGACACAGCAATCGGACCTTGAGGCACAGTTCGAGAAGATCAAGTCTGAGCCCCCGCCGAAACAGGAACGTCTGCTACGGTCACAACAAGAGGCCATGGCGCGGGCCCCTCCACCCGGGGCCGAGGGCGAGGATGCGTACGAGGATGACGGCGGCGATGAGCCTGCCGAAGTGGATGCCTTCGACTTGGCAGAGCCCCAGGATGTCCTCTCCAAAGTCCCAACCAACTTTCACGACAATCTTGCATCGTCTAAGTGGAAAGACCGCAAGGAGGCGCTTGAGGGCCTCTTCGCAGTGCTGAATGTCCCGAGAATCAAGGACGGCGACTTTGGTGAGATCAATCGGGGCTTGGCCAAGAGCATGAAGGATGCCAACATCGCCGTGGTGACCCAGGCCGCCCAGTGCATCGAAGTGCTTGCCATGGGTTTGCGGAAGGGTTATGCGAAGTATAGGTCTGTCGTCATGGGCCCTATCATGGAGCGCTTGAAGGAGAAGAAACAGTCTGTCGCCGATGCCCTGGGTGCCGCACTCGACCAGGTGTTTCTCGCCACAAGCCTCGGAGAGTGCTTGGAAGATATCCTAGCATTCTTAGTCCATAAGAACCCGCAAGTCAAGGAAGGTACTATGAAGTTTCTCGTCCGCTGCCTCCGAACGACGAGGGAAGTTCCCAGTAAGCAGGAAGTGGGCAGCATCGTCGACGCCGCCAAAAAGCTGCTGTCTGAGTCCAGCGAGGGTCTGCGATCTGGGGGCGCTGAAGTCCTCGGCACCATCATGAAAATTGTTGGCGAGCGAGCGATGAATCCCCATCTCGAGGGATTGGACGATATTCGGAAGACAAAAATCAAAGAATTTTTTGACAAGGCTGAGGTCAAGGCGAAGGATAAACCCAAGCCGCCGCCAGCACCAGCAGCGAAAGCCCCGGCGGGTGGAACCAAGAAGCCTGTTGGAGGCGGGCTCAAGAAGACCACTGCGGGTGTGAAAAAGCCGGCTCCCGTGACAAGTGGACCACCGGCAGATGCTGCGCCCCTTGCACCTCAACCAACCTCCAGACCCGCTGGAGGCCCTCCCAAAGGGGCAATGGCCAGACCAGGCGGGTTATCTAGTCTGAAAACCCCGCAACGGCGTATCGCTCCTCCAGCTGTCGGGTCTCCGCGAAGAGCGGCAGCACCGCCGCCACCGCCTCCAGTAGAGGATGAGGAGCCCGTCGTCGCATCTCCGCCTCCCAAGCCACGTATCGGGCTGGGGCGTGGTGGTCTAGCAGCTCGCTCACTGGCCAAGCCTAGTACAGCCCCGGCCCCTGCTGCGGTAGAGGTCCCGGCGCCCATCTCGAGCGGGCTCACTGCCATGGAGAGAGCCGAACTCGAAGAGCTCAGGGCAGCTAATGAACGCCTGAACAGACAAGTGGATGAACTGCGGCAGGAAAGGGGGAAGTTCCTGTCTGAAATACAGGAGCTGCAGAACCAGAACGCGGGGTTAATCGAGGACCATACACGGGATGTGCTCAGCATCAAGGCCAAGGAAACACAGCTTGTCCGCGCGCGCAGCGATGCCGAAGCGGCTGAGCAGGTCAACGAAAGGCTTCGGCGAGAACTTGAGCGTCTCAAGCGGGCACTCAGTAGAGCCGAGGGACTTGGGGTTTCCGGCGGCATGGGAAGCCCTGTCCTCAACAGCCCGGCTCCTGAAGATGGGAGCATTCATCGTGATAATGCGAATAATGGCAGTGGAGTGCGGTCGAATAGGATGAGCTTCACGAGCACACTGTCGGAAGAGAAGGAGAACAGTGGTGAGGTGTCACATAATTACCCACGCAGTAAGATCAGCCCAGAGATGCGATACGCCAGTGGCTCGAGCGGGCGTGGGAGCCCGGCGCGCGGGATCCGGAGCTCGGCGTCGGACGACGCTTCTCACACGGGAGCCTCGAGCTCGGGCATGGCGACTTCGTCTACTGCCAACAATAATCATTACAGCAATAACAACAACAATGGCGGCACGGAGAGCTGGAGAAGAGCGGCGGAAGTTACGAGTCAGCTAAAGTTGAGGATAGAGCAAATGAAGGTATGTGGTGGGGTGTTCTTTCTTCTCGTCCGATATAATTTTTGTCTTATACCCTCTTATCCTCTGGTTTTGCTAACGATCATGCTCTTATTTCTTAGGCTAAACAAGGTTTTAATCGGCCATGATTTATGAGATGGGAAGTTAAAAAAAAAAGGGAAGTGGGAGTGGGAAGGAGTTCTTGCGTGGCATAATGGGCGTTAAAGGGGATGGGGTGGGAGGGTGAATTTTGGGCCTGGTTACCTACTCATTTACCACTCACTAATCACGTCGTTTTTGTGAAAAGTCTCCTGGTATGCTGCATTGCATTTTTGTACGGCGTCAGTCAGCTCAAAATCAAATACCCAGTTGTTCATCGTATCATGGCTGTGCGGGTTCTACTTAATAACCTACTTCTGAGGGAGCGTTTTTAAAGGCAATGTAGAGTAAGTAAGTAATATTGCTTCTTCAAGAAATACATGTATCCTGAAGCCGCAATGTATCCCGGATATAATATAAGTAACCACCAGAGAAAAATCAATGATTTCTACTGCTGACCGTATATGAATTTCCCTCGGCTTGGTACATGAATATATAAGTATGAAAGCAGTTATCTCAATACTTTGTAAGTAGTAAGTACGCAATTTCCCGTTCGAAGAGCGAAGGATGAGTAAAGTAGTAAACACCAATTGTAACCATGGACCCTCCCCTTACCGAGAGAATGAATGAATGAATGAATGATCCAGCTACGAATGGACAAGATACCCGTGACTCCTGAGCGCTGGTAGACTAAAATGAGAGAGCAGAAGAAGAATGTGATAGTGAGTGAGTGAGTGCCAAATTTTCGAGAGACCCCTCATCAGGCCAAAAAAAATAGTATAGACAGAGAAAAAAACTCTCCCAATACCTAAGATATGACAAAACAGCAAAATGAAATAATCAGAAAGCTCCAGTGACCCCCTAGACGGTCAGATTTAGATAAGTACCTAGTTATCACGCAGTTTATTCTGCCACCCAATAGGAGGCCCGTAGTGGCCGTGCAGCTCGTGCATCTCGTTGACTGTGCCCAGGGAGCCTGCAACGACGGCGGCAGCGTTGCTATCTCCTCTGTTGCGAGACGGGTCGCTGGTCAGCCTCACGTGGGCCTTGGCAGGCCTCGTGGCGCTGTTCGACCGGCGCCGCGACTCGTCGTACGTCTCGAGCTCTGACACGCCGTGGGGTCCCTCGAGTTCGCTCGTGTCGCTAGGCTGGCGGCTGTGGCCGTACGCGGCGGTCGGCGTTGGGCCGTGCGAGTCCAGGCTCACTCGCTCGGACAGGCGGGAGACGTTGTTGAAGTCGCGGTGCGCGTACGAGTCGAGGCTCGACTGCCGGCCGTCGGACGCCTCGGACGGTACGTAGTTGCTGCTGAACGGCACGCCCCATATCGGCGGCGACGACGTGCCCGAGTTCAAGAAGTTGGGCGTCGAGCGGTCGTTGCTCAAGCTCGGGGTCGACAGGGTCAGCGTCCGCGGCGAGGGGCGCATGATGGGGAACTGGTGGGAAGGATCGATGTCGGTGGCAGAGTCTATCTCGGATACCGAGGGTTGTCCGAACCCGGTCTTGCGAGACCGAGACCGGCCGTTGGACGACTCGTGCCGAGACTCGGCCGCGACTTCGGCTGCTTTAGCCGCTCTCTCCGCGTTTTTGAGTCTCATGACGATAAGGACAGCTGCGGCAATAACCGCCACGAGAAGCACAATGACACCCGCCACTATGCCGCCCAAGGCGCCGGAAGAAAGTCCCCCGCCACTGCCACCATCACTGGTGTGTATAGCAGGAAGCTTCGAAACGGTGCTGGGGACGAACTGGGCGACCGCGGAAACCCCAGAGGCAGTTGAGGACGTGTTAGGGCCATCAACAAGGATAGTTGTACTTGTAGCGACGGTGACAGTCGTGTGGCCTCTCGAATCCGTGGTCGTCATCACAGCGGTCACCAGCTCTGTCCGGGGGCTGGTACTGTGACAGATTCCCACGCCGCACACCATGTCTTCACCACAGCACCCACCTCCAAGTGAAGCGGGACAGCCGGTAAAGCTGGATGGACACACGGGGGACGATCCGTCCGGCGGTTCACAACTATTGCCCTCACCGCAAGCTGTCCCAACAGGACAGCACGAACCTGGAGTACATACATTTTAGTTTCTACTCTGGTGATAAAAACATGCGCATCGGCACGCCATGGTACTTGCGTTTGTGGAAACTCACCTGGGCCAGCAGTCAATGGGCAAGCATGGTACCCGACGAGGCCATTACATGTTGGCAGGCTGGCAGTGGTGGCGTAACAGGATGCCGTGTCGCAGGCGAACCCCCCCGGGCAACATCCGCCGCCAGCCGAGGCCGGACATAGTGACCACCCGGCCACCGCACATGCATCTTTCCTTTTCACAAGCTCAAGCACGTTGACGCTCTTCTCGACCCAGAAAACTCCCCATGCACCGTCGTCAACCGCTGCTAACTCGCCCCGTTGTGTCATTGCCGAGACCAACGTCAATAACCCTACAAAACCCGAGCAATGCCAGGAAGCGCGCATGGTGCACTTGCTAGGGTGAGAATCTGGGGTGGTAGGTTGTGTGTGAGCGTAGGCCGCCCTGGAGCAGGGCCACACACTATAGTCCACGTCCTAATTGACTCCGAATCGAGGGGAGATGATGGATATCCTGCGTGCTCAAGTACCTAAGTACCTAACGTTTCAAGTAATGGCTTAAATGTCAGACAAGAGCGCATGACCACGCGATATAAGACTGTCACTGCACATAAACCTAGAAATGAAAAGGTATTTAGGCATGAAGACGCAAAAGAATGAGATGCTCTCGATGCGGCGCTAACGGAAATGAAGAAGAACATCTGGCGGAACGGTCCTTACGAAAGTCAGGCTGAGCCGCTGGGTGTGCTTGGGGGACCGAGAGGACGGATACTTGGGTGGTGAGATGGACCCCTTCCCATGCTGACATGGGTGGTGTACTCTAGATAGGATGGCACTTTTGAGAGGGGCATCCCTTGAGAATGGCAATTGATTTTCGCAGCACAGAATAATCTCCCATGCAGACGGACTCGTACGGGCCTATAGGGGAAGGACACAAGCCGCTGCGCCCAATCGAGAACGATGCTGCGTCTGTGTCCCCGACTTTTGGATGCAACACCAGCTGAGGATGTGTGCATGTCGGCTGCCGGGCTGCGTCGCTTTCTGACCCCAACAGCAACCCAGCCCCCCCAGACCGCCAGCGGTTTGGACACGGATGATTGGTCAGGATGGCCTATTTATCATCCAATATGCTGCGCAGTGTCGGTGGCGAAGACCAAGTTGGCGTGGCCATTGTCGTATTTGAGTATTTAGAGGCGTGTGGCCCAGGCATCTTGTTGGCTGTGATCTTGTCGTCTGCAGGTCAGCACAAGCTAGACTACCTTCTATTACTTCTGTACAGTATGTATATGCCGTCGGGTGGGAAAGAGGCGTCGTTGGACATTTGGAGAACAGGCAACCTCGAATTCCTGCCCTACTGTGTGCAGGAGGTATTGTAGGTACCACGATGGAGCCGTTGAATAACTGAAAACCTCCCAGCTGATGTCAGTGCTCCACTGCGAACTTCAGTTGGCAGGGTGCAGGTATGTACAGTGCAGCAGTACTAGTTTGAAGTTCGAAGGGGCTGTTGAGATTCGAGAGAGCAAGAAGTGACGACCCATTGTATGAGCAGACTCGCAGCATTCTGTGAATGATAGGCGATCACTTTCTTTTTAGCTGCTTTGCCACGTCCTGTCCAGACAGCCGAATCCAGGCATTTGCCTGTCGTTGCCGTGTCTACCGGATCCCAGAAGCGATTGTCGGTATTTTGCAACGCAACACAGCATGAAAGAGCGGAGAGCGACCCGAAAACTCCGTATGATCAACAATTGTGAAGTCTTTTTAATGTCACGTTCAGACGGTGGAAAGAGATCGTCAGCCTCCAAGCACCCATAGAGCTTACCTTACAGAAGCCTCTGGCCAGGTACGGTGCAACGAGGTGGTCGGCCCATCACTCTAATAAAAGTTACGTGTTTATCAGATGGAGGAATTCTATATTGAATCACGATTTCGACCGCAGTGTTGAATCGGCCGTTCTACAAACGCCTATCAACAATCCTAGCACTTATCAGACAACTTCAGCGACAGTCTAGCTCGAACAAGTAATCGGCCCCCAGGTTCGTCCAAGACTAAGCTACATACAGTAGCACTGGCGAAGACGATGATGCTGGGATCAGTCGTTAGCAACATTGGCAATGTCTGGTCTCCACCCCTCCCGGAGTAAAGAGTCCATCTGAGTTTTGTGTGTCAGGGTCTTTATTCCCAAAGTCATTTGTCCAGGCGCGCCAGGTCTTATTATTTATTATATGTCCATGAGCGAGCAGGTCACGATCCCCAGAGCAAGCGCCATACCCCGCAAGCCGCTCCCCCTCATCACTCTGCACTAACCCCTGAATTTCTCCACCTTGATCAACAGGACGAGTATAGTCGGGACCGCTTGCGTTGACCCAGAACCTGGCAGACCCTCCGAGAATCTTTTTCAAGCCACGAGGGCGCAGCCGTTTACTACGTACAGCAGTAGGTTAGAGCAGTAGTCTACTTTGTAGGAAAAGAGCACATAAAAGAAACCATATGGTTCGCGCTTCCTGCCCGTCCGGAACCGCGCTCATTTCGGAAGCATGAGTGGATTTCCCGAATTGGTCACGGTGAAGGCCAAATGTTTTAGTATTGTTGGTCCCCTCGTCACGATCGTGATGATACAGTAGCAAAACACACACATACACACACATTTGTAGTAGTCTAGGTTAAGCTCAAGATCTGCGGCCTGGTTCTCTTCCCGCTCTTACAAGTTACGGCCTGAGCCCACTTTCTTCTCTTGCTCTTCCCCATTTCCCCCAGATTCAGAATAATATGAGCCCGTCTCCTATAATATCTCACGTTGCTCTAATTCGACGCCGCCCACGACATCTCCACCATCCCACATCTACGTTCCCTCGAGGTCGGCTGGTTCGGTGATCGCTATTTGTCGCTGTGGGCGCCAGCTAACGCTTGACATGCTCGTGCGCTTCCGGTATGACAGCTGACGGAAATGCTGTTATATACTAAGCTTGCGCCACCCAAGTCGCCCAAGAGACGCTCCAGAGCAGGTCAGTCTGACAACCTCTCCCGTCGTTACCCTTTGCGACTTTTCATGTCATGTGTGACCTCGACAGCCTTTTGAACTGACGCCCCGTGGCTTGATCGAACTTTTAGGTTGTGCCTATTGGTATGTAACATATAAACCTACCTTGACCTTACTTATTCGTGGATGATGCAGCAGCCTCTGACTGATAGATCTTCTAGCAAAGAAAAAGTAATGGCAATTCCCTTTATAGAATCTTCAGTTTTGTTGTACTCGGCCTGGACCTCCTACTAACATGCTGCTTGTTGCCAAAAGAAAAAGAAATGCGATGAGAAACGGCCGCAATGCTCGCGCTGCGTCGAACGCAGCGTAGAGTGCGTCTATGAGGCGATTAAACCTCGACAAAGGAGGAAGAGGGACTCGCAGTCGGGCTTCGGTGCCGACACGCCGTTAGACTGTCTTTCCTTGAGAGATGTTTGCAGATGGCGGCAGCAGGCCATCACACCCCGCGAATCTCCCTATCCTAGTCCCTTTCAGGATGAGTTTGACATGAAATCACTGTCTTCGCCCTCTTGCGAAACCGAAGTCGAAGACGACGAGTATCAGAGTCAGCAACTTGTCCGGAGGGGCTCATATAGCAGTACTGCATTCAGCTCTGTCCGATCCCGGTCACCAGACCTCGCCATGATCGCACCGTGTCCGGTTGAGTCTCCTACGTTGGAGTTCTGCATCCCTGCGTTCTCTGAGTTCTCAGACCGCCCCAACCGCCGCGCATTAGTCGACCATTTCTGTAACGTCTTGTCACATCTAATCGTCTTCAGGGAGGAGTCGGGCAATCCATTTCAACAATTGGTATTGCCACTATCCCACAACAGCTCACCTGTTATGAACGCCATATATGCGTTAGCGAGTGCCCATCTCGAGTACCGTGGCGTTCAGAACCCGGAGAAGTCGATTTACTTCCACAACCAAGCCATTCAGGGCCTCGCAAGAGTCATTGAAAACCAGAAGAGAGTTAACAAGAATGAGCTTTTGGCCGCTATCATGCTTCTCGTCTACTATGAGGTGGTACGGTCTTCCCCCAATGATGCTGTCTCCCCACCCCTTAACATAAGCCATGCTAATCATTGTGAGTTGTGAGCAGCTGGTTCAAAAAGGGAGAACAAGCATCATTGACGGGCATCTTAAAGGGGCCTTTGCTATCATGTGCCTCAACCAGGATTTCACCCCTGTCAGCCTCTTCCTGGAACGTGTCAGTCTCTCTCATTTCAGACAGAAAACTGCAATGTCACCAGCGCTGATGTTAATCTAGGCCTTTGGTTTCTACGACGTAATTACGGCTCTATCCCTGGGAACCCCTCCCCTCTCGACGGCTCCAAGCGCAGGAGGTCTTCTGCCTTTCCCACCGCTTGACGCGCCACCGGCATCTCCGTTGACTAATGTCGATACCCTGTTGGGAATGGCCACGACGCTATGGCCCATCATGCATCGCCTGTCTAACCTCTTATTCATCAAGAAGGAGATAGACGACGCACAACGAAAGAACCAAGCTTCCAAAGTTGCGGTTCTCCGGACTGAGTTTGAGACGACGTCCCAAGCAATCGAGTCCGCACTCACGCAATGGAAGCCCTGTCTGCCACCAAAGATTTCGATACTGGACGATGTGCTCGTGATTGACGGCACTGGGGAGGAGATCCCCGAGATGGCGCGGCTTCAGTCGATATTGCACAATGCTCTGGCGTACCGTCACAGCGCCTTTGTCTATCTCTACCGCACTATATATGGATACTCGCCCAAACACAAACTAGTGCAGCAACACGCCCATACGGCGCTGCATCACTGCGTCGAGACGACAGCCGCCCGAGGACCAATGGGCGCTCTACTCTGGCCGCTGTTTGCCGCGGCATGCGAGGCCATCACAGTCGAGGACAGGGAGCTCGCCAAGAAGGCATTCGGCGAGATCGAACAACGACAAGGCATGACGAACATCGAGGAGGCCTGGGGTATCATTCAGGAGGTTTGGAAGAGAACCGATTCCCTCGGCGACGATGTCGCGGCGGCGGGCACTGGATCCGACCTCTGGAGAGACGTGTGCGCCGAGATGGGGGTTACCATCGTGTTCGGATAGGCCATGCCGTAAATCAATTGAACACGTGCTGGGAAGAGGAGCCCCTGGGATATCTAGCTCGGTCCAGGCCGAGACACATGTATCGACCCACGAGGTGGTCGCGACGCCAAGACGACAGTTTGCTGGCCACTATCTTCTAAAAGTTCTGGTCTATTGCCAGACTAGAGAGGTATTACTACATAATACCTGTACGGGTGGCCTGCGTTTACATCCTGCTGCTGTGATATGTACTATGTATGTAGGTCTGGTGTACCCTGGCCACCTCATACATCTATATGTTGGAGAGGCGTGATTGGAAGGGTGAGGGATGTCTGTGGCGCCCTCCTCCTCCTCACCAGCCAACCCGTGGATGTTCCTCTGTGCATTAGCAAGCAAAACTTGCCACGACATAGGTACCTAAAAAAATCCAAGCAGTTGTTACGTTGCTGGTTTACCACCGAATAGATTTGTTTTCTCGCTGCCGTACGACAGACTGTCCATACTCGTACAGCTTCTCCCTGTCCGAGTCTTTTTGAACACTTGCTTTAGGGTAGAGAAAAAGGTCGATGGGTTATTATAGTTCCTGATTATTCCTCATCTTAATCCCTGGCCTCGGTTAACCTTAGGTTGGTAGCGCACTTCGGAAGTGAAATCTCAGTGGTTGGACCGTTTGCGCCAAAGTGGATTTTTATTACAGCTATGCGACAAGGGGGCATTTGCTTTTAAAAAGCCAGGAGAAGACTTCCAAGTTGGAAAAAAGGCATCATAATCGAAATGTCTTGTTTGAAAACTATCACGATGGCTTGCGCTTTGTTTATACCTACTTTGGTAACTTAATATTACTGTGGTTACAGGCGTAATAAGTGAACCCTGGTCAGGTACCAGAGCTCCATCTACTAAACCGCACCTTACTAATTACAGTATAACGCCATTTTGCAGGAAGCAGAGGTACATTAGGCAACTTGAGGCATCGAACCCTTCGAGTGTCCCCTTTATTTGCCTGACCTCAACCCCGTGAAAACGGTGTAGAACAAAATAAAGGAGTATATTCAAAGGAAATATGGGATACTTGAGAACCCTTCGTACAACTAACTGCGCATGTAGGTTAAGGAGGCGTAGAAGGCAATTGACTGTAAAAATAGTGCACGGAATGCCATAGAGGTGTCGGGATGTAATTAAGGCCTAAGGAGCCCATACAAACCACTGAAACACCACGCCAAAGGCGCCAACAAGGTTGAATATGCAAATACAGTTGAAAATGCAGCGTATGGCCAAGTATTGGCCGTTATGGAGGCGCCCACTTGGGTGGTTCAGCACGGACACTCTACCTGACCAGGGTCCACTTAATTTGGCCTGGACCAAGTATGTATGCACTTTCTGACTTTCTACTACCGTCCCAAGAGTAAGTACAGCTGTACTTACCAAGGACTAACTTGGTGTACTGTAAGTGCCTATTAGCCTGTATTGTCCAAGTGGGATGCTGCTCTCCACAACCTTCTAGAACAATACCTCTAAGCCTATATCTTTGGTGGAGTTCGTGCCTATGTACAGTATGTCGTAAGTGTGATTAGGCCAGATACACGGTGATGTTGGTTACAGTTGCGTGAATTCCTTCTGTGCAGATGTGATAAGGACCTTACCCGGGGCAAGACCGGAAGAAGCCAGGCAACCAGGCAAGCAAGAACAACATTAAGTCTAAGTCATAATCTGTCGTAGTCTAGGTAGTCATGGAACTTTGGTTTTGTTTACTGTGTGGATGTTGATGTGCCCCGGCATGCTCGAACGCTTTGAATTTTGCTATATAAGCTTGACTAATCAACCGAAAGGGTTTCCTGCACAACTGTTGGCTGGGGGTTCTTCTTAACAAAATGGTGTGAAACATTACTAAAGTTAAGCCACGCTGTCGATTATGCAAGAGACATATTAGCAAGCCGCAGTCTGTTTACCGGCCTCTCTGGCCGACCCAAGTAGATACATGCACATCCAGGAGGAGTATGAGTGGCACCGCACTAGTAGATCTGGCGAGACTGAAGGGCGAACCCCACAAGATATTTCCGATCCCAATAACAGGCTAACAAGAGTGCAAAGTCACTACCCGACTCCCGTGTAAGTGTATTGTATTGCAGTATGCTACCACTTGCTTTGCTTGAGCTACTAGCTACTAGGTTAGTTTGATTTGGCAGCATGGACTTTTTTAATTCATTCGATAGCCCGTATTTCTGTACCTCGGAGTCTCTGACAGAGTCTGCTCCTGTCTGGCCTGCCAGGGGCCATCACGCTGAGCGGTTGTCATAACACTGTACTCCGAATAATTTCCCCCGCTGCGCCCCCTGTTCCCGATTCTCATCACATCAGCGATCCCCCCCAGGGCTGATTTCCGTTGTGGGCTTCTTCGGATACTGGTGCTTTTGTAACTAGACTACTAGTAGTTTGGTGCGAACATTACGCATCCCATCCCCCCTCTCGGTTTCTTATCCAAGTCTCGAATCTCTATCGGGCCTCCATTTTCGGCAGCAGAACAGACGTGGGGAGTCCAAATACGAATATCCAGCAAGCCGACCGGGGGCGACGAGGAGGCCGTAGTGGACCTCCAGCGCCAGTCATGGCGACCCTCGTCAACCCAGGCGACGAGGCCCAGCCGGCACCCAAGCAGATTCGCTTCATCAACAACCAGGGCCAGCCACCCACCAAACGCAGGAGGATCAATGCCGCCTGTCTCACCTGCCGCAGGAGGAAGACGCGATGTGCCGGCGAACATCCCACCTGCTCGACCTGCGAGAAAAATGGGCAGGTCTGCCAGGGCTACTCCGAGACGGTAGTCGAGAAGAGAAAGGACGGAATGGCGAAACCACCGCTCCCGGGCTTGGACGCCGCCCAGCTTGACCATCACGACGACGCCGATTACTATCTCGACAACGAACACGAAGCCGAGCCGAGACACTCCACAGATGGCGGCCGGACCAACGCTAGGCGAATGGACAGCATCGACGGAGCTTCGGTCATCTCCAGCCGTACGTCCGAGACACCTCAGGAGTATGCGACACCGACCCCGACCCCGACAGCCACAGCCACAGCGACGGCGACGGCGACGGCAATGGCGACGCCCGCCCTTTCTGTGAAGGCAGAACCTGGCGACTGGGAGGACGTCCATTCCCAGATGTCACAACCGACGCCACGGCGCGAGGCGTTGACGTCGCGGCCGACGAATCCGCGCCAGTCGTCTTTTTCCACCGAGGACGGGCGCAGTCCCAGTAACCGGTCGCCCATCATCAACCATAGCGACAACGCCCATAGGGTTCCCTATTTCCGCTACTTTGGCCCGACTGCCATTGTCCCGGGTTTTAAGCAGATGGTCGTGAAAGTGCGAGACAGACGGCGCAGCTCCATGTCGGCTACGTCACCAAGCACGGGTTCTATCCAGAACGGACTCTTGTCGACCACGCAACCGGACCTTGACTGTGGCAACATTGAGGACATCCCATTCTATGAAGTCAATGACCCGGGCCCCGTGCATCCTGTGATTCTTAGCCTCGTCGAGACTTTCTTTCTTCGCCTAGGCAGTAATTACCCCTTTCTCCGTCGAGACAAGTTTCCCGATCTCGTCAAGGAAAAACGAGTCGAACCCATCCTGGTCGATGCTGTCTGTGCCCTGGCCGCGCGATTCTCGGATATCAGTTTGTTCAAGAAATGGAATGACGGGAAGATGGCCCAGTCCGAGTATGGCCACGCGTATGCCCAGCGCGCAAAGGCTGCGACTGTGGACACGTTTGCATGTCCCTCGGTGGCTGCCGTGCAGGCTTGCTTGCTCATGGCCTACGACGGCTTCGGCGCAGACCAAGACAGCGCGCTGTGGATGTATCTGGGCATAGCCATCCGCATGGCCGTCGATCTGGGACTCCCGCGTGAAGATGGCGTCAAATACCAAGGCCCGGAAGACCCCATCTCACGTTGGCACGAGAGGAACAACGACGGCACGGGTGAGGGGAAAGCGGTTGGCGCCGAACCTACGTTGAGCCCCAAGGAGCAGAAGGAGATCGAGCAGGAGCGGATCGACACTTTCTGGGCCGTCTTCTTCCTCGACAGAGCCATCTCGTCTGGAACTGGACGCCCAGTCACTCTTAGAGACGACGACTATGACTTGGTCCTTCCCAAGACGTCCCCCGTCTCGCGGTCCGAGTACCCCAACCCATATGCCGCGCTGCTTCATATCATCCATCTCTACGGTCGAGTCTCGGATGTTCTGAACAATATCAAGCAGCCGAAAGATCTTACCAAGGATAAACTGCATCGTCTTTCTGCCATGGAAAACGAACTGACAAAGCTGCACCAGAGGATGGACCAGCGGCTCCGGTTCGATCCCAACAACTTTCAAGCCCACGTAAGGAGCGGCAACGGCACGACCTTCATACTGCTTCATTTCTGGTTTCACGCGCTCATCATTGTCCTTCACCAACCGACGCTTCTCACGTCACAGGGAGCCATCGATCGCAAGCACCAGCTCAAGGCTCACAGCCGCGAGCTATCCATGTCCAGCGCCAAGACGATCGCAGATATACTGGCGTTTGCCGAGCTGCTGGATCCCAGGTGCTTCATCGGCAACCCGTTCACGTCGCAGCCCATCTACATCGCCGCCTGTGCTTTCCTGCTCGAGTCCAAGGCCAACACCTCCCAGCCCGACTCTCGGAACCCGTCGCCAGCGCCGGGCCTGAGAAAAACAATGTCGAAGCCGTTAGACCTGAATGACGCGAACTCTAAGCATCTGCTGCTAGCGTCGGCCGCTCTGCAAAACTACCAACTCTGCTACAAGGCTCTGAAGCAGATGCATGCATACTGGGGCGGTGTTCGGTACATCCTCAATGTGCTGGACCAGAAGTCCCACGGCGAGTGGGACTGCGAGACATTCACATCGGAAGAGTACGAGAGCACCAAGAGGATGAGACGAGCCAACATCTCGCAAAAGCTTGTCCAGAACTATGACTTTCCTAGCTCGCCTTTACCTGAGAGTGGCCCTCCGCTTGCCTGGTCTCTTACCGGCACGACCAACTCGCCCAACTCCAGTCTCACACTCCTTTTCCAGAACCCGGTTAATGCCACACTGCAGTCGGGTCATCAACAGCCACAACACGTCCTGCAGGCACAATCCCAGGCACAAGCCCAAGCTCAAGCCCACGCTCAAGCTCAGGCTCAAGCTCAAGCTCAGGCTCAGGCTCAGGCTCAGGCTCAGGCTCAGGCCCAGGCCCAGGCCCAGGCCCAAGCGCAGGCCGAAGCTCATGCTCATGCTCATGCTCAGGCTCAGGCTCAGGCTCACGCCCAGGCTCAGCAAGCCAATGCAGTGCCGCCGGCAGCACCAACACCACCTGGCAACATGATATACGACCCCATCCGACCAAGTCGCCTCGACAATAATCATGCCACTTCCATGTACCCTCCAGCTTATCCCCAGCCGAACACCTCGGCTCTGCGACAGTCACCGCGGGTACCGGCCCCGGCAGTACGGAACAGCGCTTCTCAGCTCCGTTATGACGGACTCGGACACGGCGAAAACAAGATGGCCCCGATACAGGATAATAATAACAATAATAACAAGATGGGCATGAGTTCGATGAGGCTCCAAGGCGTCACGGGTGTGTCTACCGTGTCCTATAACGCACCCGCACCACCGCCCAGCTTCGAACAGCACCAGAGCTTCATGCAGCAGGGGCCCTCGCCGCCTAGCCATAGCCAGGCATTCGACGCCAACCCTCGTTCTGCACCGATGGCCTATAACGGAGATAGCGCCGGTGGCGCCGCGGCCGGCTCCTCCTCGATCTTCCCGAACAGCGGCCTCGCCGCGAGCGGCTACTCCCAAGCCGCTGGCGGGTCCGGCGAGCCCCTGCACTTCCTGACGCTCGATAACGAGACGGACATCGGGCAGCACCTCACGAGCTTCGAGCAGAACGAGATGTTGAGCTGGTTCGGCGAGTACTTCCCGACAGAGGTCTTTGCTCTGTTCCCGGAAGAGACGAATATGTAAAAAAAAACCACCGAATCGACTGGAACTCTCTTGGAAAGAAGCCTGGAGCCGGCTTGAGGAGGCTATGACTTTTGTTCGTTACCGGGAAGAGAAAGAGAGAAGAGAGAGTGAGAGAGAGTTAGTTCCGAGGATCGTTCAGATTTCCGGCAACTACCCTACCCTACCCTACCTAACCTAGCCTACCTATCTCTCTACCATCGACTGTTTTTATGAATAATCGATCGATACCCGGAAAACAAGCGAAGTTAGTTAATGAGCAGCAGTTGTTTTTTTTTAAAATTTCAGTGTCCATTCTTTGGGGATAAAAAAGGAGCGAATTCTAGGAGGACTATTGGAAGGGGATAAGGAATAGGGAATAGGGAACAAGGATAAAGGGTAAATATGGTCAGGGGGGATGGACGAACGGACGGTAATGCCTTGTTTTATTTGGCCATTTATTTATTTATTTTATCTATTCATTTACATATGTCGTATTCGTTATTTTCTCGAAATCTAGGTTAGGGATTGAGCTGGGATCTACATTTGGCTACAGCTAGGTTAGCAGCAAAGGAATATGGTCAGATATCCCATATCTCGCGTGGTTTTTTCCCTGTCTGTTTGCCCGAAGGGAAAGTTTTAGGTTAGGTTAGGTTAGGTTGGGTTGGGTTTCATGATGGGAATGAATTGATGGGTAGGCTAGATAGCAAAAAGCATGAAACAATGAAACAGACAAACATGTAGTACCTAGTCTAATGGGATGGAATTTTTAACGCAGCAGCGTAATGAATGAATGACATACATGTTCGCATGTACGAAAGGCAGGATATGCCAGGATGAAAGACAAATGGACAAAACAGTCAAGGCAGGCAAACCAAATAAATGGGAAGGCAAGGCAGGGGAGGGCAAAGGGGTAGTGTAGTCTCTTTCCTTTCTTCTTCCCAGACAGAAAAATAAACAGAATAAAGTCAAGATGTACAAGCGTATAGAACTTACTTAACCTAACCTGCTGTTTACAAGATATATAAGTTACCTAGAGCAAGTTGTTTATTAAATAGGGGTAGTAAGACGTAATGAATAATAAAGGTTTTATAAATCAAAGCTTTATATTGTACTATATAGCCTATAAAAAACAGCGTTAAAAGGAAACAGTATGCAAACTTAAAACCAGATCTCTAAGGAAAGACAGAAAAGAAACAGAGAAGACAGTATATAAATATATCCCCTTGCCTACAAGATTTACCTCAAGAGCCTCTGATAACACACTAGAAAAACCGTTACAAGCGCGTCACCCTTAAGGACATAAAACTCTAGCAATAAAACGTGTATTTGTAGACTAGAAGATCTACAGATAGAGAAGAAAAGAAGAAAAGGAAGGAAGCTTGACCATCTGAGGTCAAAGGCCTTCCTTTCATACTTATAAATTACAGGAGGGCCAACTAACTACTGCGGTCGCCTTATTATTCCTCTAGGCCCATAGTTGGCCATTGTTTCCTTTGTTTCTCACTTCTGCCATTGTCTCCCAAACAGTGAGTGGTTTGGCTGCCACTGTTCGTACTGCAGATCTCCTTGCAGTCTTCGCCACTGTCAGTACCACTGTTCGTACTACTGCTTGTTTCCTTGCAGTAATACAGTAAGGTCCTTCTCCACTGTTGGCCCTACTGTAACTAGAACTTCATCTTGAAAACCATAACATCACCTTGGCTGTTGGAAAAGTAAAGTCCAATTTTTTCTGATTGATTATATTTACTGTCGCTAATGATTTATTCTATTTGTGCGTACAAATGGAACTGAACTTTTTTGCACATTCATGTACAGCGCTTGGGCTGCTAAAGAGGCATACAGCCACCGCCAATCCTCTGTCGCCCGGGCGTTGATGATGCCACACCCAAGCTGCTTTGCAGAGTAACGTCGTGCGTTGCGGATTGTAGACGCGAAGAAGGGGGGCTTCAAGTGCAGCTTCTATAGACACTTGTACCAATTCTTCCACCCTTCACCAGACACCGACACCTAACCACACTTCGATAATACCACCACCCCGGAAACGCTGGGCAGACATGAGATAACTGTTTCGTGGTACATGACCATCGCTTCTCCCATACCTCCAGGACTACTATACTGGCGCCGCCGCTAAAGAACCACATTTACCGACTGTTGCGTGGAGGTTGGTTTGTTGAGTGAGAGGAGATGAGTTCCCCAAGCGGAGAGGTAATCAAGATTTCCATGCCCCAGATGAAGCTTACTTCTCGGGATCAGAAGAGGCAACAGGAGGAGGCGGTACCTCTGGGGGTGGCGTAGGACTTCCGGAACCGGGAACTGGCGGCAAGAAATCAGGCGCTTGGCCTTTCGACGCCGGGATCGCCATGGGGCCTTTGGGAACAATGATCCGGTCAGGGAGTGATTGACCCTTGATGACTTTCTCGACCTCCTCCTTACTCAAAGTTTCATAGTCGACCAGTGCCTTGGCCAGCAAGTCGAGTTCCTTGCGGTGTTCCAACAGCACCTTGCGCGTCCGCTCGTAGGCATCGTTGACGGTTCGCTGCACCTCGGATTCAACCAGGGCTTTCGTCTCGCTGCTGAGCGTGTTGTACCGACTGCCGTATTCCATATTACCCAGTCTGGTCGACATGCCGAGAGAGGCAACCATGCGGAAGGCGATCTGCGTCGCATTTTGGAGATCCTACGAAGAAAGAGAGTTCAAGTCAGCAACACGCAGAGACGACGACAGGCCGGGGATTTACGTCCGCGTGAAGACTTACCGAAGAAGCACCACCAGTCACCTTGTTGGGCCCGTACACAATCTCCTCGGCAAGCTTTCCTCCGAGAGAGGTGTCGATTCTAGCCATGAAGTTGTCGACAGTATAGGAATACTTGTCCATCTCGGGAAGCCATGCAGTATGACCCAGCGAGGGACCGCGGGGCAGGATCGTGACCTTGTACAGAACATCGCTGCTCCCCTTGCTAAACAGTTGCACTAGGGCATGGCCAGCCTCGTGGTACGCAGTCATCAGCTTTTCCTCGGCGCTGATCACCATGCTCTTCTTCTCCGCGCCGAGGATGACCTTGTCCTTGGCCCAGTCAAAGTCCCATTTTCCGACCGACTTGGCCTTGTTCTTGCTCGCGTGGACGGCAGCCTGGTTCACAATGTTCTCGAGCTCGGCGCCAGACAGGCCCGAAGTAGTCAGGGCGATGGCTTGCAAGTCGACGTCGCTGTCAGCCTTGATTTTCTTGGCGTGGTGCTGAAGGATGGCGAGCCGGCCGCGGACGTCGGGGAGGTCAACCCGAACATGGCGGTCGAATCGGCCCGGACGGGTCAGAGCCTTGTCGAGCGACTCGGGAAAGTTGGTGGCACCGATAATGATGACATTAGACCCTTGATCGAAACCGTCTAATTCGGTCAAGAGCTGGTTCAGAGTCTGCTTGGCGTAGGCGGCATCGCGAGAATGGCGCTTGCCTCCAATAGCATCAAGCTCATCGATGAAAACAATAGCGGGGGACTTGGCCTTGGCAGCAGCGAAGAGCTCACGCACGCGTTTAGCACCAACACCGACGTAGACCTCGTCAAACTCGCTGCCAGACATGTAGAAGAACGGCACGCCAGCCTCACCGGCAACGGCTCTGGCAAGGAGAGTCTTTCCGGTTCCGGGGGGGCCCACCAAGAGGATACCCTTGGGGAGTTTGCCGCCTAGTTGGGAGAACTTCTCGGGGTTGCGCAGGAACTCGACCATCTCCTGAAGCTCCTCCTTGGCCTCGTCGACGCCGTAAACATCGGAAAACCGAGCCTTTTGTTGCTCAGCCTTGACCTCGCTGTGGATCTTTTGGCCAGGCCGCTTGAAGGAAGATGCCAGATCGATAACGACAGTGACGAGAATCAAGCTCAGATAGGTGAAGACAGCGAACTGGAGAATGAACTTGATCCACCGGAAGAAACTGCTACCGATCGTCTCGTCGACAATGACGTGAAGGGGGCCATCCTTTGTGCCAGACGCCATGTTAGGGTTCGGTGCAATAGCCAGGTTGCCACCGCGCGAACGGGCAGCGAGTGCCTGGGTGACGGCTTGGATCTGGGCCGGGTTGAGATTTCCAGGTAAGTTCTTGACCGTTTCGCTAACGCTTTCGACGTAGTCGCCGCCCGTGTTGGCGCCAGCTCCCAACATGCCGAGTGCTTTATGATATGCGTCGGTAGCTGTAGCGTTGGTGGCAAATCGACCAGACTGGTATCTTTCGATGATGATGGCGGGCATGTTGGCCTTCAGCAGAGCCTGGTAGAAAGCGTTCTGAGCAGTGGCACTTGTGGGATTCCGGTTAGCAGATTCTTCCAGACGAGCGAGCTGGCTCCGTGATATGCCACTAGTCTGGAAAGATCTCATTTGGAAGGTAAATGTCCTCATGAGAGGTCTTGAGAGCCCACGAGAAAGAGCGGTCGAGGTAGACAAGGGCCGGATGAACAAGTGACTGGGATAGGGTCGATAGACTACGGGGTTCGACGCCATCAGGGCAGCACGCTCCATGGCGGTAATGGACGAGCGAATATCGAGGGGGTTTGCGACGGCTTGCCGAAGCGAACAAATAGGGTTCACGGCGGCATCGTAGCGACTGTTGCGCAGGAATTCAGGCAGTTCGCATCTTGTCGGAGTGCTGGCAGCAGGCGCAGGAGTGGGAGACGCTGGCGCTTGTGTCGGGGCCGTGACCTTGTCCGGATGAAAGGTCGCCTGTCGGGTTGTTGTCCGGGCTGAGGTCCGGAATGGAATTGCCAGGGTGTTAAGAATGGAGGGCCAAAGCTCGGTTGTCGCAGCAGCGACACTCGCCAAGGCTGGCGTTTGAAACGCCATGGCGATATTGGTCGTAGACAGAATCCGAACGATTCCTGTATATTACTGCAGGCCAAGGCCAGTACGAAGGCTCGTCGTGGCGGCGAAATTCTCGATGGCGGAGATGACAGACTGTAATGGATGATCAGATGACGAAATGATGATAGTCCAAGGAGCCACGGTGGGAAATATTCAAGCTCTCTAGTGAACAGTATGTACCTACGATTGAAGACAGAGAAAAAGAAACTACTAAGGTTAAGGGATTTGCTTAGGGTGCACTGTAGGTGAATGCAGAGGCAAATGCATCCATCCTTGACGATGCTGGGAAAGAGCCAAAGTTTGTGAGGCTGCGAGTCGGAAGTGGTTGTTCGAAGGAGAGCGAACCTCGCACTCAGCTTCCATTACGGAACGACTGGGCAAATGGTTAGCCACTTACAGTTGTACACTGTGTTGGTTGACTGTTTAGCCCCGTTTTAAGTGTCAGGTGGATTGTGCCTGCCTGGCTGTCCTTTATATTACTAATCAGTAGGCGCAGCAGATGGAATAGTGATATAAAACACGCCATGTTCTCAGATACAAAAGACGATGGAATTTTCTCTGTATTCTCATAGAGGAGAAAATATGACGGAAATCATCGTGTCTTTGGAAGCAAACGTCCTCTTCTACAATGGCATTTATACCTTTTGCCCTTTCTTCTCGTATTATGAGAAGTGCACAGTACTGCTGTAAAGACCTGACGGTCCACACCTGACCCAAACCGGGCCAGGCAACAAAGCAGGCTTGTTAGCTATTGCTCGGGCATAGAGAAACCACCATGGTTTGTCTACCTATTATGCAGCCGATGTAATGCAACACAACGCGTACTCTCCCAGTCTCGGTCTCTTTTTTGTATCACATGACATGACATGAAATGACCTCTATACCTGTAGATAGTCGCTCCCCTTCTAACTTCTAGCTCTCTTTCGTTAACAATCCTTGGCGGATAGCAAGCACGCTGTCCACAATCACCGCGTCTATGCCTTCGTTCACTTGGAGCTACACTTATCGTCAGTATCAATTGCGCTCGCCACTACTTGATAGGGAGGAAGGATACAAGGATGATAATAGAAAGTTCAAAACCTACCTGCACCAGTTCCGGGTCGTTGTTCTGCGTGCCGTAGCTGACGCAGACGAGACCCGACTGCTTCACCACCTTGACGAGTCGGGGGCTGTTGACAAATGGAAGCGCATTGCTCACGATACCCAGGAGATTCCAGCGGCTCGCGAACCGGATCGCCTCCTGCAGGCTGCTCGCCCGGATGTCGCTGACCTCCTCCGCGCCCGCATCCGTGAGGAACATGATGGGGATGCTCGGCTGCTTGAAGTTGAGGCACAGGCAGATGTCCGGGTTGAAGCTGCTGAAGATGATATGTCTGTTCTTAGCGAGATCATACACCTTCTTCAGCACCGTGTCGCAGAAGTGGTTGAGCTCGATTGCGTACGTGTCCATGTAGTGCTGCTCACTCTCGAGAAGCATCGGGTACTTCATCTCGATGTTGAACCCCACGTTCTCGGGAACCTTCTTGAAGAGCTCTTCGAGCGTGGCGAATGGCGCTTGTACGAAGTTGCCGCGCGTATTTGCCTTGTAACCCGACTTCTTGTAGTTCAGCGTGTATTTCATCCGTTCCTCCAGCGAGTTGTCCCTTCCGCCCTTATTGGAGAGATCCACGGACATGGACCTTTGCTTGGACACGCCGTTCTCGTTCTTCGACCCCTTGGCATCGTACAGTCGTCCCTCGGGCGAGTTCCTTCGAGACATCCCACCTGTTCCGTCGTTGATGTGCAAAAATTGCTCTAGCGTCAGTGTGTGCACCGGCGCATCGATGCCCGTCTCGCTCACCAGGAAGTCATGGTAGATGACTGGCACGAGATCCTTGGTGAGTTGCACATCGAACTCGACGTACTGGGCGCCTAGGTTTGCCGCCGCGATGAACGACGACACCGTGTTCTCTCCCAGCTGAAGCGACTTGTTCGCCAGGAAATTCTTCCCGAGTCCGCGGTGGCCTATCAACATGGTCGAGGCCAGCTTCTTCCAGTATGTTTGTTGCGAGTTGATCTCCATGTTAGGATGTGTGAAGGGCGTGATGACGAGGAAGTTGAAGTTGACCGCGCCGATAACCTCCAGGTTGGAGCCCATGATGGGCACGCAGACGTCACCCTGGAGGTTCATCCGGCTGGTGCCAAGGTTCGGTCGCACTGATGACAAAAGCGCCACGGCTCGGCCGATCTTGTTCTTCTCATTCCCCGAGTAAGTTGGGACTATGTCGAAGATCATCTTAACCTTGGACGCATCAGACGTGTAAAACAAGATTGGCTCAGTCGAGATATTATCGTGGACTGGCAAATCAATCGTTGTCGGTTCACCATGAGCTCCGTGCGCAGAGATAACGACCGAGAGGGCTGTATCGAGCTGGTTGGTATGAGCCTCTGCCAGCGGAACACGGTCCAGCTTGACCGGCTCCACGTTCTTGCGCATGTCCATCGAACCCAAGCTCAGCATGACCAGACTTTCGTCCTTCAGATATCGGTGGCCAAACGACTTGACTGGGTCGGTCACTCTAGTACTCCCGTCTGACCGCCTGTCTTCGAGAGAAGAAGTCTCAGTTGAAGGCGACGAGCTCAACGGCGGTGGCCCGCCCTCGCCCGCCCCGTTGCTTTTCGGCGTAGTCGTGGTGTAAGGGGCCAAGAGCTCGGCGACCTCTAAGTGGCCACGCAGAGCTGCATGTTCCTTCGCAGTCCACCCGGACGAGTCAAGCTTGGAAACGTCAATGCCAGCATCTACCAGAAGTCGAGCTACCGGCAGATGGCCGTCGACAGCTGCTATATGGAGCGCATTCCAGGCAAACGACCTCTCCGTCAGCTCCAAGTCGGCCTTGTGTTCGTCCGTGCCCTGAATCAATATACGCGCGCACTCGGTGTGGCCGAATCGAGCCGCAATATGCAATGCTGTCTCCCCAGTAGCATCCTGCCAATTGATGTCCACTCCCGCTTCGACGAGCATCCTCACAATGCTCAGGAAGTTTCCGCGAGTTGCCATGGCCAGGACTGCGCTAGACTGAGACACGGGGGTCCTGTGGATGCTGTCCGGGCCCTGCCAGTTTTCTCCTTTTAGTAGGCATTGTGTAGTGAGGGGATGCCCACCCATAACGGCAAGGTGCAAGGGCGCGTTGCCTTCTTTATCCTGCCATTCTGGCGCATCTATTCCGTTCGCGACGTTGAATTGGCCCCAGTCCTGCATTTTTGCCATCACGATTTCACATAGCGCGACGATGCCGTATTGCGCTGCGTAGTGGAGTGGCATACGACCGAGTGAGTCCCGGCCTGACAAAGCTGGACGCTGTTCAGGCAGGAAGTTGTCCAAGACGAAAGATAATAACTGAGCGCTCTCATCGTCTTTGCTTAGCGAGAGTTTAGTGGATTTCTGAACTCCGAGATAGTCATTGGCCCCGTTTGCGCCGTTCGCAGCAGGAGCAGGTGTCTGGGACGGGGTGACATAATGGCTGTGGTAGGGTGAATTCACGGGCAGGCCGACAGCGTTCGGGTCCAAGTCAGCACCTGGAGACGAAGACTTGGTACGGCCGATCTGAATCACCAGCCGATGAATGCAATTTCGTTCGTTCAGGTCGCCAGGCTCGTGGAGTGACTCGAGATGTGGCAGGATACTAGAGATGCAAGACTTTGACCGAGAGGAAATAGAACGCTGAAGGAGATTCAGCAGCATGGCCTGTGACGACGGCGTAGATGTCGTAAGGTTGTGTTCCTCGAAACTCTTCCGTAGGGCTTTGGCGTCGTCCTGACGAATTGCGGTGTTGATTGCATCCAGCGCCGTCTGTGGGATGCTTGGGTGCGCTTTGGATGATAGTCTTCCAAGAGATCGAACTGACCGGACGGAGTGGTCCGATTTGGCATCGTCGTGAGTATGAGCTTCTCCTAGGATTGAGAGCCACTTGTTTATCTCGTTGATCAGTCGAACAACGGCGGTATCCTTCGCAAAGGGCTTGGGATCCACCATGGTCGTGATGTACTGCTGTTGCATGCCCGTTGTCTGGGGTACCTTCTTGTCCAGTTTCTTTGTTATCTTGATGAAGCCCCTCCGGTTGATCTCGCCGAACCACTGGAGGTTTCTGAGCTGGTTCCGAAGCTCGAGGAGAGCGCCCATCAGCTCGTCGGATTCCTGCTTGTCGAGGTCTGCAAGGACTTCGGATCCACGGCCATACCGATCCCGCAGGAGCTTGAGGCGGCGATGCGCCTCGGCGTATTTCTTGTTGAAGAATCTGTCCACATCCTCGAGATTACGATCAAGGGCAAATAAGAATTCTGTTATTGATGGTCAGGAGTCACGCCGGGGAACTGCCAAGCTCCTTGCTCGAGAGATGGAGGCCCACCTGCGAGATCGACGTCTTCTCCAGCCCGGGCCGTCTCCGCGGCCGTTTTGATCAGCTTCTTCAATCCCTTATAGTCGATGTAGGAAGAAGCCCACTCCGGGACTTGATTCCTCGGGAGACTGTGACAGTGAATCAGTACACGATCTTTCAACCGGGTGAGGTAGAAATAGATAAGGTTTACACACTTCCTTCCAAACTTCATTTCCCGCTTCGTAGCTCCTGCTTCGAGTTCGGTTTGATATAGGTGACTGCTTCGCGCCTGTTTGAATATGGATGCTCGAGGTGCAGGTACCTGGATTTACGTCACAGTCTTGGCTAAGGGTCCGGTTCTGACTTCTTGGTTTTAAAGGGACCTTGCTGTGTAAATTTGACGCTGCAAACCTCAACTGGTGGCCTACAATGCAGAATGATTTAATTACTGCAACGGAATCTTATTGCAGGTAGTCGTGCTGTGTCAAATGTAAGTCAGTACAGCAGTACGTGACATTAAGTATGTTGATGAATGATATGCATGCGTCCCTGGGACAAACTAGACTAGCACCATGTACGAATCCCTTGCAGAACCTGAATACAGCTAAAGCAGGAATCATATATGGGGGTACTTGTATTGCTCTGGGTTACCCGACATACCTGGTCACAGGGTAGCGTTACTCATCAATGCAGTGGTCCCTCAATACATGCAAGTGGTTTGTGCTGCAGGAATGGGCGGTGGGTACAAACGTGGTCCTGTATGTCCTGTAAACAAGAGGTTGGATGCCACGCCTTTATTATTTACGCCATTCCAAGAGATCGTGGTGGAGAAAAGTGCGATAAATGATTCCTGACTAAGGGCGAATGACAGGCCAAGAGTACCTGTAAGGAGAGACCGCGAAGCACCCAGACACCAGATGCATGGATCCTGTTTGCTACTTATTGGCGGTCAATGAATCGAGCTCGAGAGGGTTTATCTCGCACAGACTAGGAGTAATATCAGACGGCGACGTATCAGGTAGAAATACTTGCGCTGCCTTACTGACTGACGCCTACAGTCAGTGAGTCCTCTTCACGGATCCAATTTGTGCAGCAGTGGAAGGTGCCAGAACTGGACCAAATCATCCGAGCAACTCTCCTCGATAAGTCTCCCTTGGACACGCACTGGAGGCAAGGACGGTTTTTATTGAACTTGTATGCACTTTTGAGGCAGTCATTACACCGAGTACAACTGTGTATAATCATGGTTTCTAAGGGTAGGTGGTGACGACAGAGCAAGTCGAAAGCTATCAACCAACGGGATCTTGTCATGGCGGATCGTGCATGTGGCCTTGGCATCCGATTGGCCTGCCATTTTCTGCCCCTGGGGGGCACCTCATCACCTAATGACAGTTCAGGTACAGGATACCTCAGTATAGCTTGTCTTCCACGCGAAATACCGGACCCCATTTTGTTGTGTGTACAACCCCGACAAAGGAGACTCGAGTCGAGGCTCTTTGCAAGTGCTCCAACGGTTAGCATTCAAGGTCCGTGTGACAGGTTACAACAGTAGACTCCATCCTCTGGGTACAGAAATGGCCCGCGCTTGGCGCTAAAAGAGCGCGCACGCCAAGAGGTTATACACATTATTCACCGCCGGTGTGGCACGTGCCATGCAGCATGCCAATGTTTCTAGGTCACAACTGTTACAGTACTTGCTGTTACCGGGTTATTGAACCCTGCAGAACTATTAGCAGTCCATTCGGATCTAATCTTAAAACCAACGAACACTAATGATCACATGTTGAGAAAACGAGGATGAACAGAGGGAGATATTGAAATTGAGGTCCCAGGGGCCCAATCCATCTCAACTGTGCTCAGTGCTCACATGATATCGGCCCCGCCCCTGTCACCCCCGTACATCGGAAAATGTCTCACCAGTGTCCCTGGGCCACAGTACCTACCAATGCGGGATTATGTCTGCTGACATGTCCTATCATTAGACAGCAAATAGGATTCCTTGGCCGGCATCGAGTAATGTTTGGCAAGGACTCACGTGAGCTACTGCGGACTAAGCAGCCAAAGTAGTGTAACGAAACCCGGATTTTGTACATTGTCTGCTGTTATGCGTGTAAAACTAAGAGACGACGCCTATGTAGATGCTGGCATTGCCCGAGCTATATATGTCCTGTCTTCATGTGTCCAGGTCGGAGAGATGTATCCCCGTCCGAAGATGCAATAAAACACATCTGTTCACCCGAACGCCGCCCGTGATAATTGATACCCAATACCCGTCAAAAACCTATCACTCTCCGACTCATACACCTGTGCCTGCTCCGGCCGCTGATTCTGCTCCTGCGCATGGGTCTGGGTGTGCGCCTTTCTGTCGACCAGGCCATAGTCATGTTTGGTTGCTATAACGCGATACGGGTCCATTCTCAATGTTAGATCGCGTACGAGGTGACGACGCAGTGCCCAAATGGGGGTAGAGAAGTAGCCATTTGTCCAGTAGCGAAACGCAATCTCCTTCTGTGTAAGGTGATGGAGTCTGCTGAAAAGAAGCGCTCTGATGGAGTCTTCCACAGCCTGGAGTCGATCTTCCAATTCGCCGTGGACGCCCTGACGCGAAACAGTCTCGGGTTTATTGTCGCCAAACAGGGAGACCAAGACGGACATATGAAGATGACGCCAGCCGTCGGTTGCCCGCAGTGCCGCTCTCACCTTGTCGTCGGGCAGTGCCATGGCGAGCGCTCTCGCAATTTCCCTCCTGTTCCTGAGCGGCTTACCCATGTCGATCCGGCATAGCGCACGAGACAGAGCGTGGCGATAGTTATGCCAGATCATGGTGTTTTTATTTTGTGAGAGCAGATAGCCCGCTCTATCCAGGTCGAACTCGTCGTCAGCTCTGAGGGAAATCATCGTGCTGTTGTACGCAGCAACAAGGCAGTCCCCTCTTTCCTCGAGGTCGATCAGTCTCCTCTCGAGCGAGAGGATCATTGCCAACCGCAAATAGTTCGACTTGGGGATGGCAGTACTCCTTCGCCTTTCGGCTGCGTCTAAGTGCGCAAGAGCGAGGTCGAGCCGGATTGACAACGGCTGGTCGGATGTCAAGGTGTCGAACACTAGCGAAGGGAGCCGGGCCGCTTGCTGCATTTCCAGTTGCATATCCATCCGGCTGACTATCTCCCTTATGGCCACAGCCGCCTTCTTGGATTCTTTCCATGTTACCCCGAAAAGCTCGGCAAAGGGCATCCAGCAAATGTTGAGGATCTGGTAAAGGCTCTGTAGAACCTCCCGGGTTGTTGCCGCTGTGCTTTCTCGAATAACCCATGCCAAATATCTTTTGAACTGGTCGACGTGCTTCCCAATACCAGCAGCTAGTTTCCGCGCGCTGCAAAAATCGGCCGTCATAAGACAACCCCTAAAGAGCTCCTGTAGAGTTTGAACAGGGATAGTGGCGCCTTCGCGGAAACACGCTACGAAGGTCATCATGGCGAGTCCGACATCTCGGTGATATAGCCAGCCTTTGACCAAATGATCGTACGTAAGGTCTATTCTACGTGTTTTGAAGAACTTCGACCGGTCAGGGTTTTCTTCCCTCCATGCCTGCTTCCATGAATTCGCGTGGATTAGGTTTTCCGCAACGACAGCATAGTGGAGTCCCTCGAATCTGCCACGCATCGCATCGATCACCCGACGCAGGCCTATCCGTCCTCCGGGAGTCCGGTAGTGGTTTAGAAGACAGACCACAGTCTGGTCTGTAGCAGGATGCCGGGTTCTATGCACGTACGTGTTGACGACTACCTCTGCGAGGTCGCTTCGTCCGATACGATTAAAGCCGGCGATGAGAATGTTGTAGGTATGAACCGAAGGAGGAACGCCAATAGTGAGTAGGTTATAGCATATCCGACACACGATCTCTAGTGATGACGGGGCGTTGTTGAAGATGCGTCGTATGGATTCATTTAGTTGAGCCCGCACGTGGGCGGTATATCCAGGAGAAGTAGACGGAGAGTCGTAGGAAGGATACTGTTGTGTAGCCAAAAGATCCGTGAGACTCGAATAGTCGGCACACTCCATGGTTGAGTTCATGTCTTGTGGACGCACACTTTGGCCTTCGCTAACTGCGTTCAATAAGCGGTCGATCATGTGCAAAATAGCGTTCGTCTCCCGGTCAATGTCCACGGTCCTTGTAGGTTCTAGAGCGATTGATTCGTGGTCACTCTCTTCTAATGCTATCGCAGTCTCGATCGCCGCCCAGTCGATCTGACTTTGAAGAGTCGACCGGGCCACGAGTGGTCCGCATCTCAAGTTACAGAGCTTTCTGAGCTCTTGAACTAGGGGTTGAACCGCCTTTGTGCCCCGAATATGTGCTACGGCACTGTTAGACATCAGGGACAGGTGAGAAGGAAATGCTGGCTGAAACCCAGGGCCCAGGGCAACGTCGATGTTGGGATCGGTTTCTTGCTCATGCTCGGCACACGTGGCAGGAGAATCGGCGTCTGTGTCTCCATCGCGAACAACATCGTGACTGTCCAGGGAACCTAGAGCTTCGGCGGTAGATAGGTCCCTCAGCGAATTCCTGGCACGCTCCAGCTGACTTTCCAGCTCTTTCCGCTTCGAGCTTTTCCAGCCCGCATCAATGAGGGCTGCGGTGCCTATGATGGTAGTGTAGCAAGCAGTAAATACGTCGCCATAGTGTACTTTTCGTTTCGGGGCAGAGGCACCGGTCCGTCGAACGACCGCGTTCGTCGAGTGTTGGCAGATCCGGCATCGACAGGAAGACTGCGCGCGGGCAGCACGAGTCCACAAGGCTTGCATAGCTCAATCATATCGCCCGATCAACGTGGTGAGGCCAATTGACCGTTGCGCAGGTCATCTCGGTCAATTGGTCATGCTGGGCAGCGCATTCGGAGAGTAATAGGAGGTATGAGCCGTATGGATATGTCGGGGGGTACGTCGTCACTTTTTGCGTGCTTGGACGAGAAGAGCCGTACCTAAAGCTTCTTGGGAGGTCCTGACCCACGTGGGGGGTAGCTGGTTTGTGGCTTGAAGTGTGCGCTAACTGTATGTGGTGGGACAGCTTCCAATGGCACCCAGTCCACCAAGAGAGCTGTGAGGCACGTTAGGTAAATAAGTTGGAGCTCATGATCATCGTGAGTGTGACACAGCACCCAAATTGCACTCCATAACAAACTACCTAATACAACCGCTCTATCAAGCAATCCTGAAGGACCTCTGTATTTAGCAAGTCAAGAAGTCAATATGTTCGCGCTCACACTAACTGCCGAGCTGAATGGGTAGGTATATTCCTCTCTGCTATTTCATCAATGCTGTATGTCCATCCGTTTTGAGGTTGACACCCCGGCGAACTGCAGGGTGACCAACTTGCGACCCAAGGACGACGAGGCGAATCCGTTCTGGTATACCTTCACTGTTGAATGCACATCTTGTCGCGAGACGCACTCCAACCCAGTCTCGGTCAGCCGCTTTGTGAGTATTTCTACTTAACCACATCTTCATCTTACCCCACCCTCTGGTGTCTTGAGTGTACATCCCATGTCTGTGCTAACCCCTCCGCGCAGGAAACGAATGAGTTGAGCGGCAGCAGAGGCGAGGCCAACTTCGTGTGGAAATGCAAGAACTGCAAGGTTTGTCAACTTGTTCCTGGCCTAAGCCAAGCTTCACGTCTGGAACCACTGCTCTGACACGGAAACTTGGACGGATAGCGAGAGTCTTCTTGTTCGATCAAGACGTCCCCAAAGTCCTATGAGCAAACGGAGCCTCCCAAACAACAGACGATCATCGAGTTTGACTGCAGAGGTTTGGAGTTCACCTCTTTCACCCCCGAGGTATGAGTCGCAGTCCTTGAGAGGTGAAGCGGACACTGATTTTGGAATATCACAGGGCGAGTGGCTAGCTGAGGGCGTTGACTCCGGTACCAAGTTTGAGGGAATCGAGCTGGTCGAAGGCGAGTGGTTCGAATACGATGAGAAGGCTAACGATGAAGTGAGTATTAAAGATTTGAAATGGGAGATCAAGAGGGCGTGACGTTGAAGATCCATCGCATATTTCTTTAACGAACATACTTGGCCTTTATAACTGTGCAAAATGCTGTGAGCCGTCCCTATCTACTTCTGACCCTAAACAACCCCCTATATACTACGTAAACGCGTAGCATATGCTCTTGCAAGACTTCATTTTTCCAAGATCTCAAACGAATCGCGTACAAGCAACACAGTAACATACATATGATACCTCTGTCTACCCCCTCTAAAACTGAGGTTGTCTCGAATGGCCGAAATCCTCGAGATCTATCGAGGTACGGTGGGGCAAATACAGCGAAAGCTACATACCACTAGCCAATCAAATGCTCCGAATCTTACCTCTACTGTACGCAATGCCCAATTGCTACAGTACAGCGAGTACCTTGGGAATTCCATCTTTTCCAACATTACAAGTAAGCTAACGTAGCCTACCTGTTCAAGCACCAACAAGGCTTAAGCTTCTCTACTTGAACCGGTGCCTGCAACAACACCTCACGTATCTTGGACATTTCAACGCGATACAGGAGGCCACATAGATCTCTAGCCCATCATGAGTGTAAGACCACTTCTAGTTGACCCGAAAAGGCTCCGAGAAAGAGAAGAGAAGAGAACCATCGCTAACAGTGTCTTTCCTTACCAGTTCATGCCCGTTAACCCGCGGCCTATGCTGCAAGAGCTGTACGTTTTTATCTCGCGTCCGTTCCTCCACGTCGACTGTCGAATGTCGACCGTCTTGCCCACTCCACACGCAAAACACGCGTAACGTCGATGCGCATCCGTTTTTCCGTCTATCCATCCTCTCGTTCGACTCTTAAACACCACACTTGACCATCTCGATGGCCACGACTTACCATACCATTATACTAACCGAAAGCCACGCGACAAACAGGGTCGACCAAGACATCGTCGTGCGGCTCAAGTGGGGCGAGACCGAGTACAAGGGCCGCCTCGTGTCCATCGACGGCTACTTCAACATCCAGCTCACCAACGCGCAGGAGTACATAGATCAGAAGTTCACCAGCGACCTGGGCCAGATCCTGATCCGCTGCAACAACGTCCTGTGGATCAAGAAGGCGGACAAGGGCGACGTGCAGATGGAGGGATAAAAAGCAAGAAAACGAACCTTGGCGGAGGAAAGAAACAGATCCCGTCGAATTTCTTTAAGTCACGAAAGGAGAACACGAGACGAGTGCAAGAGAGGGATGATGATTTTCAGGGCTAGGTTGGTGATATGGGAAGGGGTGGAGAGAAACGCTATGACAGCTACACGGACGAGCAAGGGGAGTGGCTGTGTCGGATAAACTACAACTGCCCTACTCTGGGGTCTCCCCTATGAGCGGCATGATACCCCCAGGATGACAGGGAAACGGAAAAGATCAACCGGTACGGGAAAAGAAACATGAACAAATTAATATAGACGCGCCAACGCCGGTGTATAGGATGCGTGGAAGACGTACAGAAACTTGGCCAAGCGAAGGATCTATTTCGATAAAAGGGGAGGAGGCTTATCAGCATTTACAGCTCACCTATGCTTCCAGCGAGCGGGCAATCGAAGGACTGAGTGATCCGACAGGCCCTCCGGCTTAGGTGAGGGGATAGAGTCAAGTCGCTGGTTTCGATGCCATACAGCTGTCACACAAACAGACCTGCTGTTTCGTTCTCTCCGTTTATAGGTACCAAGGCCGTGGCGCAATGGAGATAAGGGATTGGCAGGTAGCCCGCAGTTTTCGGCTGCTTGCTTTTACTGTGATTCAGCCTTTCCTTAGAATAATATTCTAACGCACCAATGTGATAACTGAAAGACATTCCACCTCCCTGAGACGAACAAAAGTCGGCCGTTCTCAGTCGTAGCTTCTGACTTCAAGTTGGTTTACAGTCATGTCAGTTAGGCTGGCGCGTAGCTTATTGGGTGCGTCTGGATTCTTCATGATTCATCGTTTTTAGTAGCCTTCCCACGTATAAATAAGCAGTACCCCTACATGGCCAAGCTACAAAGCGCGTGGCAACTACGACGCAACTCTCGTCACATGAGACAGGCCACCTTCCGGCTGCTGCAGAGTTGCGAGCCGCCGACCTTGACCCTCTGTGTAGGCGAAACCCACATAAAGGCCTCCACCATCCATTCATACCACACCTTGGCGTCGTCCGTCTGCCGCCACACGGTAACCTCGAGCTCAGAATCAGGAGGGAAGTAGAGGGGTTCCTGTGATGGGGACGTGTTAATAAAAATATTTTCCCCCGACATCTGGGTTAGAGAGCGCGAGCACACAAAGTATTTCATTCATCGTCAGACAGGGGGGGGAGAGGGGGTCAAAAACATTATGTAAGTACCTTGAGAGGGAAGAAGATGGGGAACCAGGAGACCATGTCCTTGCTCTTCTGATCGATCATGTCCGGAAGCGTGCTCAGCTCGACCTTGGGGGCCTTCCCGGCCTCGTCCACCTCGATCTGCGACGCGTACAGCACGGCCTCGAAGTAGCCCGCGAGGCCGTGGACGACGCCGCGCGACCGACACACGAACGTGAGGTGGCACTGTCGCGTATTGTGGTCGTTGGCGCCCACGCCGCCGGCCATGCTCCCGCCGCCGCCTCCGACGACGCCGCCGGACCGGCGCACGGCCACCGTGTCCATGGTCGCCTTGGGCAGGGGGTGGACGAACTCCCAGGCCTGCTGGAAGCGCGCGTGGCCGGGCACGCCGCGCTGGCACACGAAGTCGATGGCGAAGAGCTGCACGACCCAGGGCGTGTCGAAGGCGTCCGGCTCGCCCTGGTTCCGGCGCGACTTGATGTCGGCGAAGAGGCGCGGCGTCGCGATCGGGCTCAGGTGCGCCGTGTACGAGCTCGGGATCGAGATGCCGTGGCCGGGCGCCAGCACGTGCTGGATCCCGTCCAGGCACTCGGGCGAGAGCTCGTTGTCGCCAAAGGAGCCGAGAAGCTCCGAGACGAGGATGTCCACCTTGCCGTAGACCGGCTCACCGTCGCCGTCGTCACCAGATCCTGAGCCGGATGAGACGATGGGACCTTTCCAGGCTCGCATGTCCGTCTTGACGACCGTCACGCGCCCTCCCCAGACTTTCTGGTTCTGCCGCAACAGGTACACGTACGCATTCGGGTTCTTCTCCACTGCCCACACCTTGACAGGCACTCCAGTGGTCTCGCTCGCTTGCAACGCACGTGTCACCAACGGACCACGTCCGGAGCCGGCAACCGCGATCACTACTCCGTCGGGGGAGGAGGTAGGCTTTTTTAAGTTGGACCACTCTCTCAGCGCTTCCTCGATGGCTAGCTCATACTGGTTATACTTGACCGGGTCGCCTTCGAAGACCTCGTAAGTCATGCTCTCGAGATTATCTGAAAGAGGCTGCAGCGGCGATTGCAGCCAATCCTGGAAGTTGGTCAAGGTATCCAGTTCCAAATCTGAGTATGGCTGTTGCTGTCTCTCGATGTAGCGGAGATATTCAAGATAGGAGTTGTGTCCTTTCGCAGTCTCATCGCTCTTAGCAGCCGGGGTTGCAGCGGCCTCTGACAAAGTCGGGTACTGTGTGGTTGATGTAACATCTATCGTCTGTCCAACTTCCGTGTCTTCCTTGAGCTCCGGTCCTACATCGCAGAGAAGGAAGTAGGGTGCAGCCTTTAGCCGCATGTACGAATGAATCATCTCTTGGTGGTGTCGGCTTAACGAGGGATGACCCGACTTGTTTGTTTGAAATGTCGAAGGGCTGAAAGTCAAGTACTGAAGTGGCTCGGAAAACCATCTTGTCTGTAGTTCCTTCTCAGGCAACACACGGGGTATTCTCAACGCTTTGTAGAATGTGTCAGTGTAGGCCTATGATGAAGCAGAGGATAGGAAAACAATGCATGGGATGTCTGTCACTTACCAACAAAAAGCCTCCTATCATAGTCACAGACTGTACGTATGACATGCCACGAGTCCCAAGAACTGAACAGGTCAATCTCCTCTCCACTTTGCTTCATGCCCTGGTCTTCGCCAGGAACTGATAGTTGCGCAACCTTCTCCTCCAGGCCGGGCTCGCGGTACATTGGGAGATGGATGATGAGGTTGGCGCGAGTGCCAATCAGGAGAGCTTCCTGTATCGCTCTGCCAAACTGCGCGATTCCTTGACCGTTGCCGACTTGCGAACCATCCCGTCTAGGACCTGGGACAATGATACTGCGCACGCCGCAGAAGTTGGCATAGTTCACCTCCAGGTTCAGGACTTGCCTGGAGATGCTCGCAATGATGCGGTTTGGCGAGGCCAAGTCGATCCATGGACTCGCATATGCGATATAGCCGCTGGTGTACTCATCTGGGAAAAGGGTCGTGTCTTCCAATGTCAAAGGCGTGACAATGGGATCCAGAGGTGCGCCATCCTTCTGTTGCGCAGAATCTTGCGACGGCAGACTGGACTCGACAAGCCTCACTATGCGCTCATGAAAATGAGCGTTGGTAATAGGAGTTGTGACAAATCGGAACTAGATGGCGACTCCTTTGTTAGCGCGCAAAAAAAACACCCAGAACGAAAAAAGAAAGAAAAATCACCCATTAGGTACTTACACCCGAATTCAGAACTTGGCCATACTGGAGAGGGGTGAGGGTCTGCTGTCGCATCGACTCATGTTGGCCAATGTGGAAATATGGACGGACCTCGTCATAGTCGTCTCTCTCCTGAGTCTCGATTTTGGTGGCCATTGTCAAGTACCTCCTCACCTAACCGTCGGTACCACAAAAGTTGGAGAAGGAGAAAAAAAAAAAGAGAGAGACCACCTAGGGTAACCTTGGGTGGAGGCAGGTGGGTTATAGAGAAGAAATTATATAGCAGGTTTTCAGCTTCCAACTTGCATATGACATGTACGAGCCTCAAGGCGAAGCTCAGGATACCACGAGCAAATGCCAATAACACTGTTCACAACTTTAAGTAGGTGGAAACATTAAAGCGTTGAGATTGGACCCTTGCATATCTGTGTTGCAGACTCTTGAAAGATAGCCTAAAATGGATCTCTTAATCTGTAGTACCGCGCTAGATATGCCACCTGGGGGGAGACTAGCAAAGAACACCTGAAATCCCTTGAACATTCCAGGACTCTTATCACATTCACAGCATTCACAGGTGGTGAATATTAATAAATAAGAGTTTGTTAAGTGTGCTCTGCAGGGGCGGGCCTGCATGCCATTCACTCTTGGTGAGGCACAAGTTACAACAGGGCATGCAGGGGTCTCCCCCACAATGGTACGGGAAATCGAGAAGGCACCTTTGCTATCCTATCGGTATAGCGTTAATTCTAGAAATAGCCATGTTCTCGGTTTTAACGATATCGCTGTCCCAGAACACTGCCCCTCGTCCACTCTATCAAGCCAAGGTTAGCCCAAGCTCCCAAGCGCCGACGAGAACCTGGTTATAATTACCTGCTTCCGGCTTCATCGTTCCGGACGTTAATATTACGGTAGCCTTGTTAAGTATTAAAAGGCTGCCCAAGATGAATCGGCGCATGGTACGTTGCTGAGCTATTGCTAAAATGCATCCATCCACTTGTTGCGTGGTCCAACTAATAACCATCCCTCCGGATTTAGCTTACCAAGGACGACGAGGCGAACGGAGACGAGGTCGAGGTCCGGCGCGAGGACCAGGACAAGATCAATAAGTTCAGTCGGCTCCACCAGCGCCAGTTAATACTCCAGGAGCAACTCGAAAGCAAGAATGTACGAAAATGCCACACAAGCAAGCAACAGTCGATCCGACAAAATCCTACTCGCCCCGAAACCATTGCGGGAAAACACCAAAGGCTGACCAACTTGGCCCCATGATTGCAGAAAGAGAAGGAAGAGCTTGACGATGTGACGATGGAGCTCGAACTTGCTGATGAAGACGAGAAAGTACCGTAAGCTTTTGCCCGCCGTGCCCTTACTTCCCGGGAGCCTACTCTTCTTCTCCAAGGGCACAACTGACGAGCGCGGTATCCAGATATAAGATTGGCGACTCCTTCTTCCACCTGCCCCTAGAAAAAGCACAAGATATGCTGGCCTCTTCGACGTCGCGCGTAGAGGAGGAAGTTTCAGAGCTCGAAGACAAGATCGGATCTACGAAAGAGGAGATGCAGCAGCTGAAGATCGAGCTGTATGCACGTTTCGGACGGAGTATCAACCTCGAGACATAGCGGCATCGGAATTGATCAAGGATGTCATAAAATGCAGACAGCACCAGTTTTCCCCTCCAAATGCCGCGCCAAGGGTGGGAAGTGAAGGGAAGAGAAGAGCGTAGCCTCACAAACAGACTCGAGTCACGCGCTGGCACACGAAGAAGTGTTGGTGATATCCATAGCCGGACAGCAGAAGTATGTAGCTGCAGGATCAGCGATCGTCGCTTCGTTCCGACGGAGAGCAGACTTCAAATGCAGGACACGGGGACATTCAGCCTCTGTACACGGGCTCGGTGCTTACTCTTTAACTTGGAATACCTGAAAGGTTTCCCATCTCACCTTGGCTTATTGCACTGGTATCTGTTGAATATCGCAAGCAGATCCACAAACTGCCTACCTACTAATCTGACACTCACAGCTTCTCAGTCCAATAATAGTGCCGTTGTTGTTGTTGTTGTTGTTGTTGTTGTTGTTGTTGTTGTTGTTGTTGTTGTTGTTGTTGTTGAAAGTGAGTGAGGAAACAACTTGTTGTGTGGATAGGAGGAAAGATGATTTCCTGTGCGGAGTTATGCATACCAGCTGTATCTGACATCATCTTGCTTCATCAGCACAAACAAACAATTGCAGGTTCGAGCCAACTGAAAGGAGCTGAAAAAGTCGGGGGAAAACATATCTTGATTTCAATCAAGGCCAAGAAGAGACTGCATATACCCAGCTCAGTTAGTTGTGTACCACATTATAAGGTAACGTCAGTTGCAGATAAAAAGGTCAGATGCTGTATCTAGGATCACGTAAGCCAACCTAGGGAGGTTGTTGTTGTTGTCTGAACTGACTACTGTGGTGCAACATAGAGCATCTAAAGAGTCAAGACATTCCACACACAAAAATTTGGATATCCATCTTGGCTCTAGATGCCCAGATTGATTACATCAAGAACCTCCCTAATTCCTGGATGTTGCATTGGCATTGGCACACGTGGGTATGCGTGGGGTGCGCCAGATCTCCCTGCATACCGAGATTCAAGGCTAGCTGAGGGATCTCCGACAAGGGAGAGAGTCAGGGGAAACCTTGGCACCGGGTGATGTCATATACCTGTTTGCGTGGTAAAAACAAGCCTCCCAACGGCTTGGATTACTTGATTTGGCATGGGTTGCCCAAGCCAGGTTCAATATATGAAACAATCTTTGGTCCCGACTCCTTATTACATGAACTCACAGGTACTGCTCTATTGTTCGGGTGGTACAAGTTTATATCTTGAGTGATTTTTCAGGGCGGTCGCTTTCTCCTGATCTCTCACAAGCTTTTTATGAGCGGTCTGAGTGTGGGGATTTGAATGTTGGATGCCTCTTTGAAATATACGAGTCATCTCGAATACATCCTTAACCTAGGAGGTGGGTGCAAAACTTTGAAGAACTCGCCTCGCATCTTGGAGCCTTTCTCACTTTCCATCAGCCAAGTCAAGTTCATTTACTCATCTGAAGCAGGTGCCCCCGTGGAGATTGCTTGCTGTTGCCGTTGCTACGGTGCTACCCCCTTTATTGCTTTCTTCGGGAAAGCGAGCCCTTCATTGACTGAGAGTGAAACATATCTCAGATTTCAGATCCCAAAGCATTTGCAAACCTGCTTCTTCTGAAACTCTCTCTGTTACAAAGAGAAGCCGGCAACAAGACTACACAGAACGCCCGTGTCAACTTATCTCGCTTTGAGTCTTCAAATACACACAATGGCTATCTCCAGAATATTGCCCTTCGCTCTCCTCGCCACCCAGGCGCTAGGGGCTGCACACCCTCCCGTCATCACGCCGGCGCCGAGTGCTGAAGAGCGAGACAGGGCCCTCGCGGCACGAGCCGACCCGGGAGCCTTCATCCAGAGCATCATCTCCAGTCTTGGCAGCGGAGTATCGAGCTATATCGCGTCGGGGGTACCGCAGTTCTTCCAGGACTTCCCCGTAGGGCAGGACGTCGAGAAGGCGTTAGGCATTAACGATGAGGACCTCAAGGCCACACCCACTCAGGTGTTGAACATCCCCGGCTACGCGAACTGGACCAACGATGGGTGGTCCGTCCGCATCCACGGCAACGTGTACAAGCAGCCCGACATTGACCAGAAGAAGCTGGACAGTCTGGCCAACATTTTTCTGGTCGGCGTGGATATCGACGAGCTGCCTCCTAACCAGCAGAAGCAGGCGAGGAACTTGACGTCTGAGATCTTCGTGGTGCAGCAGAACAACGTCAGCGTGACGGTCAACTTCCAGAACGACGTCCATGTACAGCCCAACGCGAGCGGCGGCGTCTATAATGCGCGGGGCGGAGCCCAGTCCATTGATCTGCCGTATCGGACGACGCCCGAGGGTGACTTCGACGCCTGGCTGACGCTGAAGAACACTACTGGCCCTAATGGAGGGTATCTTCTTGCGGGGAATCAGACGGATCGGATCCAAGCTTTGAATATTGTGAGTGTGGCTGTTGCATTCTTTGCAATTCCCCTACCCCTTCAAATAGAGACCTGTTGACTAATGTGACCTACACAATCAGTACACAAATGGCACCGATACAGGCAATGCCACAGCATATCTCGTGCCACCTCAGGGATTCACGATCGTATCTGACATCGACGACATCTTGCGCGTCACCAAGATCTACGACCCGAAAGAGGGTCTCCTAAACTCGTTCGCCCGGCCGTTCACCGCCTGGGAGAACATGCCGGAGATCTACGCCAACTGGTCCGCGTCGATCCCCAACTTCCACTTCCACTACCTGACCACGACGCCGGAGCAGGTGACGCGGAACTACATGGAGTTCATCTACAAGACATACCCGCTGGGCTCGTTCGACACGCGGCCGCTCAACTTCTCGGACGTGCAGGCCACGCTCTCCATCAGAAGGTCGCTGCTCGACAAGATCTTCAAGACCTTTCCGCAGCGCAAGTTCGTCCTCGTGGGCGACACGACCAACTCGGACGTCATGCGGGACTACCCGGCCCTCGTGAAGGATTACCCGGGCCAGGTGCAGTGCATCTTCCTCCGCAACACGACGGCGACGGACGCGACGGATCTGTTCCCCTACGACACGTCAGGCTTCGAGGGCATCGACCAGAAGCAGTACATGTTCTTCGTCCACCCGGACGACCTCAAGGGCGTCGATATCGTGGGCGGCAACTGCTATAACCCTGCCGTGAAGCAGAACGTCACGTTCGGCTACCAGGGCAGAGGGTTCGGGAACGATGAGAGCGCTGCTTCGAGTATGATGAGGAGGGGTTGGAGCTGGGGCACCCTTATCGTCGGACTGGTGATGGCGGTAGCGATGTTGTAACCTTAGGGGGTGTGTGGACTTGACACGGTGACGCACGCGGGGAAGAGGGGTGGAAAAGTGCATAAAAAGGGGCAAGGGGAGAGGGGACGAAAGACTTGTACATACAAATAATGATGGTTATGCCCGGACGGATGTGACGCCTACCTTACTTAGATTAGCATTATGATATTTAACGTCTTTAATACATGACACGATTACTTTTATTCCAGTCGGCAGCTTAGTTGTGTTGGACGTGTGATTTTCTGGGGGCGTATGCTTGTAAGTTAAGTTGTATGCTTGAGCAACAGACATACTCCAGCTTGATCGATATCTGATGGGGGCTGGAATTTGGGTATAAAAAGACGAACGAATAGAGACAGAGAAGTAGGAGACTGGAACTAACCTAAAGAAATTATTATAACTGTGCCTGTCTGCTACCTACCTATTTTGCTTTGCTCCAACTACAGCATGACTCATTGCCTACTAAGTAGGTAAGTTCAATATGTGAGGGAGAGCATGAAACGATTATATATAATAGGCCCTGTTCACTTTAACTTAAGTGAACAGCCACAGCAAAAGAAAGAGGGACAGACAGACAGACGATGAAACACACAAAACATGTAACCTAGTCCAAATCTTATATTGACTGTAAGGTAGTGAACCCCAGCCTCCTCGAAAAGCTCTACCTAGGTCGGTACTTACATATAAAGCCTTGAAAAAAATATGTCACTCTGTCCATATTCCATATTACTCACATTCCGTAAACAACAAGCCTGTAGATCTAGATCTAGGTTAGGTTATGGGCTTCATATTACTCACATTCCGTAAACAACAAGCCTGTATCTCGATCTAGGTTAATCTAAGGTTAGGGCTTCAGTTCCGTTTCCTCCCGGGTAGGATTTCTCCCCTGATAACTGCTATCTACTCAACCTCTCCATTCCGTGAACAGTGGATTATATCTGTATAGGTAGGCGAAAAAACGTAAAGATACCCCTTCTCCTTCCTTCCGGTACTTCTGTATTTGCCTCCCTACCTATGTACCTGCTTAAGTAAACTAACCTTCCAAAAAGAATTGTGTATGGCCCACATCTGCACCAAAAATTGCCTGCAGATACTATTGACAAATATAGGCAATAACAGCGCATAATCAACAGAAAGAAATTCGAAAAAATATTTTATAGACAGAGAATAGGTACCTATATACTATATAATAAGGACTTTGCTACTAAGTTAGTATTTGTAAAATAAAACAGGTTTAAAAACAGAAGAAACTGAAAATAACGCCAAGGCCGTAAGGATATAATGTATAATTGCATACTTCTATTGTACAATTCCATATTTTTATGCTTTTGGCTTAGAATTCCACTTCTACTTTACTACAATATATACTACTTTGCCAATTCTACTGGGAATGGGTTGAAAATTATATATAATATAGAGTTTGCAATTTTCTATTTGTTCTGAATTTCTCTAATTTTTCTAAGCTGTAATTAACTACCGTAATTACTGCTTGAAAACTCTGACTTTTGGTGTAAAATGGGCCATGCACAATTCTTTTTGGTAGGTGATTTTACCTAGGTTAGGTTGCAATTTACCTTGTGCAAGGACAGTCAAAGGTGCTGTGTAGATGGCGACTTGAAAACATAAAGACCACTGCAGCCCACACCAGACCAGAACAAACCTGCCTACTGTAAGACTAGAAGGCTATTTCACAAAAGGAGAAAGCTTGCTGAGGTAAGTGGGAGTTGGTATAAAACCCCAAATCCGTCCCCGCCCGCCCCCCTTTTCAGCCAACATAGGCGGGGGCGGCGTTAAGTGTAGGCTGCACAGGAGTATGCAGGTAAATCCTCAGAAAGAACCAGAATACTACATGGACGTTGATTACAACAGACACGAGGCTGCAGACACGAGGTTAAACTTATGCATCTACAGACAACGAGATGATCAGGGAGTGTTTGAGCCGGCAAAAGCCGAGCATTCTGACTCCAAAGACAGGGCACTCCCGTACTCGTAGGTACTCTGGGGAAAATAGAGTCGGCACCGAGAGCGGGTCAATTTAAAGCTCGACAGTGCATTTCTGTCTACTTAACGCGGAGGGAAGTCTTGGTTCTTGAACTGAAACTCTGCGCGACGTTATGCTATGTAACATCGTGTAGCTGCAAGTGGGTACGTTATATCTCCACTTTGAATCCTTTGCCTGCGTAGGTGTAGGTTAGTTCTGCAAAGACAAGCTCGCTATTGGTGATCGAGCGCTTCTTGAAGGGACTAAATAAAGACATAATTCCTTCTGCGTGGGGGGTGACGGTGGGGGCCGAGATGGGTGAGATTGAATGTTATTCTTGCATTCGTTATATTGGTAGCCTTTGCCCCAGTGCGAGAAACTCCTTCGTTCCTCCAAACTCGAAGCGTGTCTATGTATTCGGGTCAGTTCTTTGGTATGTATTCGAGGTTCACCGTAGTCAATCGGCTCAAGCCCTAGTGCAGGGCATCGACCCATGAAGACAGGATGTCTGACGGCGGTAGCCAAGCTGCGGCTGCCGAGTGTATTCGCATATACGTCGAAAGCAGGCGGCAAGAATGCGTTGCGTAGGACCGAAAGAGTGTCGAAGGTGCCAAAAATCAGTATCACTGATGTTGGCCTGACACTTGCATAGTGGGATGTAGACTGCGATGCTGTCGTGCTGGCTGGTATCGAAAATGCCATTTGATCACAGTGGCAATGGGGAGACGATCTGTCATGGTCTTGACAAGCATTCTCCTTGGTCTGCAGGCCGTCCGTCCATGTGGGCTACCCTCTTGCTCACCGCTACATATTTGCCCCAGACGTCGTCCATTGTGACTTCTTCCACATTACGAAGTGGTCTAACGCTGGGTGCGAGACTCGGCCAACAGGACAGTCAGGATTAAGTATTGTTGCGGTTGTCAGCATCGGGGACAGGGCTAGCATGGAGTTATCCTCGGTCTTCGAAGGAAATGCATAGTTTATGTTGATATTAAACAGTTTCGTGTGCTCGCGCGGAGGTGGTAACAAAGACGATAGTCGGATGATCGAGAAGTGGAGGAAGAGTGGTGAAGTGACAGCGATGGAATATGGACCGCCCTGTTCCTTGTCAGCATCCAATGTAAAGGTCGGTTGAACTCCTGCCAGAGTGAGAGCCCCCAAAAGATGTTGGTTTGCCAGATGAGGTCTATCCAACATGTCTCGCATCGGTGCCGCGTCGCATGGCTCGAATGTAAAGTTGAACTGGGGGTGGAGGAGCTCTCGCGGGAGAAGAAGGCATGAACAGGAAACGTGAGGAGTAATAATGCACTGTTCACGTAGAAGAAATTACATGGTCGTGTGCGATACTACAGAGTCTCGTCGACGTGCTTGTGGGCACAAGTCAACCAAACCGGTACGGATCTTGTCTAACCTTAGTAAGGCAGCTAGTGTAAGAGGCGTAAAGCGTTGGAAGACAGTTAGGTTAGTTGACTTGCATACCTCCCTATGTTTGTCTGGTCCACTTCCTATCTTTCTGATAGGTAGGGAGCAAAGCCCGAGGGAGACGTTCTAGAGGAATCTGTGGATGAGCAGGTCGTTGGTAACCTGCTCCCTAGATGGCAGGTACATTAATCTAGATGTAAATTGGCAGGCACCCAACTGACCCAACAGTAACCCCTATCTGTTCCCAAGCTGGGGCAGGAACAAGCCGGCTTACACCACTTGCAGTATTTAAAAGCAAAAGTCCCACTGACACATGCTCCACGATAGAAAAGGGGAGGTGTCACTTGTCCATGCCACCTCATGGGATTTGCTACAGGCAATAAGCAACTTGCATGCCAAGTTAGATTCTCCATTCGTCACACGGTCTACAAAAGTTCATGTTTATATCATGGGCCCGGGAATAAGCTACACGAGAATACAATAACTTTATTATACCTGTAGATATCCCTGAGTTACTGACATCCAGTGTCTAATTGCTTTCAAGCCAAGGTATTCCGTAGATAAAGTCCATTACCTAAACCCTTGAAACCCCTACCAAAGTCGCTCCATCCTGGAGATTTCAATGTCGATCTTATAATAAGTTCCCTGCTAACTGATCTTTTTGGGTGCCCAACTGTGTGGTAGATCTAGGAAATGAAAAATCATCACCCTCTAGTCTAAAATTGTTTCGATGTATTTTCATGTGATGTTGTGCTGTACTGCTGTACCTCGCATTGTTAGCCGTTTATACCCGCAAGCAGACTGGAGTTCCTGAGGTACATCTAACCTTAGGTAATAGTAGTTATTATCTGATTGCGGCCCAACCGAGGGATCGGTTGTACCCTCCCCTTTCCTTTCTCTCATCTTGTTTGATGGGCGTGGGTTTGTTAGTTCACGCCATTTCGGATTCGACCATGATAACAGTTGGCCCTTAATTATTAGCGTTACGGGCTTAGGTGGAAAGTTGGCACCTGGCTTGGCACTTGCTGTACGGATATTGCTGTATCAACCTTGTATATGCGTTTATTCCCCATTGTGCAAGCTCTCTGATATCCTGGTATCCATGGTGTAATTTTGTAGTTGAATGTGTCCTATTAGATGATGATCTTTTGTCCATTTCGATGCTTCATCTCATTAACCATAAATCTTATACTGTTGTATCCTAGGATGTAGGAATAGGTACCGTACAAGCTTCTACTTGCCTGAGGTACCTATTGATGTAGTACTTTCAGTCGGGAGTCGGGCGGCCCGCGTCGGCGCGTTAACCCCAGTAACGCTATATTAGTTAGTTCGGTACCGTGGCATACTCGCGTTTGGCTCGACGGAGACATCACATCTCGGCGTGGCATTGAGATTGACAAAGGGAGCAAAGAAAGAGAAGAAAATATGAAAACTTGAGGTGTAAAAGATAGCCGGACCACCTGCTGGGGGATACCACTGGATGATTGGTCATCCAAATTCCACAGTCTATGGGACGGTTATGGGGTAAAAAAACGTTGACAACCATGTAAGTAAGTGCTTCTGTCTGTCCGCGTGCCAAGACCTGACGTGGTTCACTCCATCCGAATTGGGGGGGAGCCGGAACTGAAAGCGACGCCTCTGGAAGCTCGAAGCAACAAGCACGATGTTGACTCGGAAAACAGCTGATGATTATCGCCGTGCCCATGACATCTCACAAGCTCATTAGCTAAACCTGATTCCCTCCTGCTCAGGCAGTCAGCACAGTACGGACCCGGCTCCAGCTACTCCCCCCTATTAGGGGCTCCGGGCAGAAATTTCAATGATGGAGTGAGAGAAAGGGTAAGCCAATAGACAGTATACTCTAACTGCTTGCGAGTACTTTGGCGTTTGCCGTTTTCAAAAAGCCCGGAAATGACACTGAGCTCCTGCGTACCAGACCGAGAATCTTAGGATTGACAGGGACATGATATCCAGATGGTGGACAGTGATCATTGATAGAGTCTCGGACACGTCGCCTTCATTGTCCACCAAAGGTCGATATCGAGATGACTATGGTATAACCCCCATACACTCTACGCAGGAGCTTGACGCAGGAGTTATGTGGGCATGGGCCTGGAAGATAACTCTTGGGTGGTGTAGCGACATGTAGTGTTTAAGCAATTCCGAGGCACGACGCTGAAGACGACCCTTTCCACGCCTTCCGAACTAAGCAGCCAATCCTGTATTAACATATGCTGCACCTTTCAGTCGTCGCACATGGTCCTATGAAATCCAAGTCGAGACGGTCTCAGTCGCTACACTAGGGATGGTAGGATCGATTCGGTGTAACCCCTCGGCAGAATTAGTGCCTGGCCCGGGGAAGGCGGAAGATACTCTTATGTATCAATGGCGGCGCGGTAGGGGGAACTCGCCGGTTGAAATGTGGATTATGACGGTACACTAATGCTGGCCAGTGGTCACCAAATGACAAGCGAGACGCGCAAAGCCGCTGCGCTAGAGACCAACATATTTGGTGATACATCTGCTGTTGTGTCACGGCGATGGATCCGGCCGCCAAGGAGGGAATGCAGCGCGTGCTTCTGGAAAAGCAGGCTATGAGACTTGTCTTGCTGTTCTGACTCCAGTCACGGTGTGATGAAGTCTTTACCCACACCAAAGCTATGATGCTCGGTTTTGGGGCTTGCCTTGGAGCGGATTTGAAGTCTCTGCTCGGCAAGGAATAGGGGGTGAGCTACCACTCCTACACTTCCAACTCTCAGTCCACTACCTACAACGTGGTCCGGTGGCATCGAAGACTGAAGTCGGCTCCTTGTTGCTGGCTCAGAAGCCCTGTCCCCCGCTTCCATCCCGCACGTTGGATACCTCGTATAAGTAACAAGTAGGCCGCCTTCTTCAAGTAATTTGTGGATCTCTCGTGCGATGACATGTTGGAAATATTCCCAAACGCTTTGACAGGCACGTCTTCCGTCCATTGACATGCAGGTCTCCAATTTGTGGCTCCAGGCTGTCGGTTGGTGAGTCAAATTGGTCAGCTTTCTTCTGCAGCCGTCAGTTAACGGTATCAAAGGAAGAGTAGTGTAAGCATGACTGTCGGGGGCTTCGCTGGAAAGATATCGAATAAACCTAGGTAGGTGTTACGAGAAGATCGGTTCCACGACTAAGTCAACCAAGGTCAAATATTATGCATAACCAGAGACTCGAGAAGAGTCAAGGAATCCTTACCACTGTGGTAGTTACGTGCTTACAGCCTACATGGTAAGCACAAAGTCAGTTTCGATGCAGTCAGCACGGGAGATCATCAATAAAGCTTTGTATGGTTCGGACGAGCTGGCGAAACCAATCGTAGATCCACAGGCTAATAGGGTACGGCGGAATTGCGACAATTTACCCATTTATCTTGTTTTCAGGAATTATTTGTTATATGCAGCAGGCAAAAGTACTGTCGCTCTACGTTTAAGGACAGAAAGGTAAGATGTAGGTAGTCATGGACTTATACCACATGCAGGTAGTTTCTCACTAGGAGGAAGGCTTCATTGAGGATCCAGCACGTACCTGCTGGGAGTCTCGATACATTAACCTACCTACACACATGTAACTCTAGTTCCTAATACTAGGCGCGTTAGGTACCATCATATGACAAACCAGGGGTCTCGGTCTTGCTTGTAATCCGAAAGAAGCATTCCGTCCTTCCCGTCTTCCATCTAGTATTGAACACAGGAGCAATTGTGGTAGGAAGGTGCCACGACTGGTAGGTACTAAGGTAAGTATGTAGGTACTTCAGTTTCAGGGGAAGAGTGAGCCAGTTACTGCCAGATACAGTCCACGAGACTATCTGCACTCTTGCACTTCCCGGATAGCAGCATTCTACATATAGTAATATAAGTCCGCCCGGGTTCAGGAGATGATTAGGTCTAGCAAGTGGGATGCCTCAATTGGTGTGGACTTTTGCAAAACTGTACGCCAGATCTTGTGAGGGAAGGCACATGTATCTGGGACATATTCGCCACCTGCATATCCATAGATGCGTGTCCAACTTGAAGATCCAACAGCGACTTGGTAGACCAGCCTTAAGACCAAACAACCTCTGGTTCATTTCATCAGAGACCTACAAAATCTCCGATCCCTCGCAGATCGACTCGCTGAAGCTTTGCCGTAAGCACCTATTGAAATGAGAGAAAGATAAAGTACTTTCTCCTAGGTGTACTGTAGGTGCAGTGGCTTGTGCCACGAAGGAATGCAACTACACTTTTTCCTGCAGGCAACTGCTTTTGGTGGGTGTGGCATACCGTTTGACTGACGTTCAAGGGGGGGCGAGCACCCTTGTTGCCGATTTGCGGAGATGGACCGGGATATTATATTATCCACAAGGAGGTACCTGCCTCCTTACTCTATGTACTTTCCGCATTGATAAAATGGGCGCTTCCCCCATTGAAAAGGGAAGCTGCTACTCTCGATACTTGCTCCTTCTGCCAATGTTGTCCCACCCTGCGTGTAATTACCTTTGGAGTCTAGCCGAAGGAGGTTAAGGATTTGACAGTGGAAATGAAAAACACAATGTCCACGGCTTTTCTGGTCGACAATTAGGCGACCGGCATTACGTCTTGCTTTCAGCCTCATTCCTGAAGCCTCCGACCTGGGAACCTATCGTGTGCGAAACAAGGAAAGATGATTACTTGCATGTCTTGAGCTTCTCTTCCAGTAGTAACCGGCAAACCTGCATACATATCTGCCTAGCTGTCTATGGAAAGAGTATCCACCTCGGGCAGCGAATGGTATGCCTGGAGCAGTAAGCCTGCAGCCGAGCCACCCTCAGTAGACCCGCGGGAGACGGAGCGTGCTGTCGTGCATTGACACTGGCGGCGGCGGGGTTCGTCTGAAAGCGTAAGTAGCGGTTTCAGTAAGACGGGAATGGTAAGTCCTCACGACCACCCGACAGCTTTGGCTCCTTGACTCTTCTGTGCATGCTTAGGAACGGGGACAGGTATATGTCCACCCGGAGGGGATGCCCTCAAAAGTACCTACACTACCCTAAGGCTTTGCAAGTGGTGCGCTGAACCAAGGCTGTGAATGAAGCTGGTTGGCTGGGGAGACCAATAGATTGCAACTCAAGACCGAATCCGTTATGTCAGGTCGCTACTTGCGTCTGCACTCTGCATACGTTACTACCTACCGTTCGAGGGTACAATGAGAAGTCATCTGCAGGTTTTATCTGCATCGACCTCGACCGCGCTAGAAGCCTCTGTCTGTACTGGCACATACTTTCCCCGTACTGCTGAAAGCGAGGATCTCGGGCGCTCTTCTGGCATGGACCAGCAACCATTGCCGAGCGCCGTATCCCTTGTCGATCCGTACATCTCACGTACTTTTAGGCCGGCTGTAACTCGACTCACGAAGTCCATGTGCCTGGGACGGCGTAACTTCCAGTTATATGATAGCTTCTAGTCCACGAGGCAGGAGGGAAAACTACATCTGTGGTTCCTGCAAATAAGGTTGTGGCTTTTCGTTTCTCATGCATGCACCTGCGGGGTGGCTACACGGAAGATCCACACACGCGGTCACTGGGGTCCCTGTCTCTCATTGTTATCACATGGCTTGACAGGCACACTACTCCGGACATATGAAGCAAGGGTCCTCTCGAAGTACCGATTGCTGTAGTTAAAGATCTCTACGGCTAGCTTTTCGTAGGGCTTGCGTTAAGAAAATGGCAAGACAGTCGTTACCTCCGATACCTCACAGTATGTCCTGCTATTACCTCCTTATAGTTGGTATATGCCTCCTTGGCTGTGCCTTTTCAGTACGCATAGGCCTAGTGTGCCCACACATGCTTACAATAACATTGCGTGACGGAGTGGTGGCAGAACTGGGCCCTGAAATCGTCGATGTACACTCAGTTCCTGAAGGATCGCGTTTCCGACACTGTCTAACCTTAGAACTTTTTATAAGGCTTTGCCTTGCGATCGCCGCGGACGAGATGCTACCCCATGGTCCCGTCTGGGGAAATGCCAGCCACTATATCAACAGCTTCCCATCTAACCCCGGAGGCGATCTTTTTCAATCTTCCTACATCCCCCGTGGTACTATACCCAAAAGAGAGGAAAGTCCCCTTCCCTAACCTCAACGACTTGGCATCCTTCCCGTCTGCCGTTACCTCGTGATACCGACCGCGGCTCTGGGCTGTGAGCGGACCGTCGCACTACCTTGGAATATCATCTGCCACACCCTGTAGATGAACCTTCTTTCATCCGCTATAAATCCCTCGCAGGTCTGTCGAGATAGCGGAAGTTGGAAATGAGTGGCGGCGGCGGTTTTTACAAGTTTCGTTGCAAATACTTTTACACTCATGACTGCCCCAATTGGGTCTACGTGAACCACACCGCCTGCGCAACCTGCAGTGTAAGTACAAGAGTTTATAACACGGATGAATCCGTGTTATCTATTTGTTCCGAACTAGTCAACTGACAAGGTTGTGTTGGGCAGTCTCAAGGGCGGGAAATGGAACCGGCCGTTTCCCAAGCCGCCGTAATGATGTCCACGCGGGAGATCTACGTTCCTCGGGTGGAAGAAGGTGTCTTGTACTACACCTTGATGGCGATAGAGGCTGAGTCTGGTGAGACGGCAGGCAGCAACCCGCCAGTGGCTTACACACCGATCAACAAGCCAACCCAGCCTCCAATATTACCTACAACATTACCTACAACTACGTGTGCCCTTCCTGGAGTACCTACTACTACGGCGACTTCCTGAGACAGGCGATTAGCGAAAGTAACATTATGAGAGCGGGCATTGATTTATTGATGACTGGTCTGTCAACGACCGAGCAGAAGACCGATGATTTGCATCGAAGCTGAAGTTGAGAATACGGGCCGGGCGGTAACAGGTTATGAGGGCATAGTAAGAGGGACATTTAGCCCGAGAGTAGGAGAACAACGGGGAGCATTCGTCACTAGAAAGGGTGAGGGGAAATAGGGATATCATGACCATGAGGGTATAGCCTGGGAAGAGAGGGACAGAATGTAAGATATAAATGACAGTCCTAACGACAAAAACGTTTACGAGTCAAAATGAGGCTGAGAGGAGACGTTTGAAATCATGAGAAAGTGGGTAGTTGCTGGAAGTCAGTAACCTAGATGGATCGGGGATAATCATATCAGTGCTCATCATTGTACAAATGCCATGGCAGCGACGCCGTAGGCGCATGGAATAGAAAAATCGGGCTTATTCCGCAGGCTGCAGGCAGGGATGGCTCATCTGATCCCACAAACATGGCTTTCTCCCACAGGGGCCTTTCCTTTCTGGAGACGAGAACCACCGGGTCGGGAGCCCAGGATAAAGCGCTGCAAGGGTGCATAGCCTACCATGCAGTGCTGTACATGCCCACATACCAAGAGTGAACCAATGTGATGGAGTACATGTACATACGTCTGCTTGTCGCCATGTGATTGCGACTCGATATCCATGCAATGTCCATAGCGACATGTGGAAGGGTGACGATGGTGATGGATAGGGGGAAGAAGGGCGCTCTCTACGTACTTTGGTTACGTAAGCATGTTTCGTCATGAACCAACAAACTTAGAAAATTGACAAAGGTTGGTTCGGGACTGGCTACCAATTCACGTTCGATTATCAGTTCAACCTTCGATCATGGCGCCTATATAGTCATTGTCCCCTTTTGAACTTGAACCAGTGAGACGACAGGCGTAGAGATGTATAGGCGTGCGTATGCAATCCAGCAGGTTAGGTGCATGCTTTTACGCATGTGCCGAGCCATGCAAAGATTGAGATGAGATATAATTAGACTAACCTAGCTTCCTACCCGAACCCACCACTCAAGCCGGGATCAAGACCTCCGTCAGGGATACACACGGCCGAACGAGACTTTGGTGTTGCGACCATCACAGTCTCATTTCCTCTCTGCGACGTGGACGGCGTCGGCTCCATCATGCCCGACACCCAACTATGATTAACTTGTCTTGTTGGCTGAGGTCTACCAGATTAGGCAAAGACCAGTAGGTTAGGCTCTAAGCATTGTTTTCGAACGAGCTTGCCAATACGAGTAAAGGCAGAACTCGATGTTGCTCGAAGCCATTGTACAAGTAGAAATAACTCTCTGCTGTTCAGAGTTAGTTGCTAAGGACCGGGTTGCATATTATCTAAGACGGCCGCGGCAACGGTCCGATATTATAAACGTTTGCCTAGCGTCCATTCCGGTGGACTGGTTGACCGGCTATCCCGCCTGAAGAGGAAAATCTCAATGCTGTCAGCCTGTCAACTCAAATTGTGGCGTTTGCTTGTTTCTTTTCCCTTGTCGCCAAGAAGAGCTAATTAACCCCGGCTGTGAAGAGCGCTAAGGGAAGACTTCATTTTAAAACTTCAAATCCCCCAGTACACGAATATGACACTTCAACACCGCGAAGATGTTAGAAGAGTGGACGAACAAAGCAGTTATTCAAGACCAGAGCCTGAATGGCTGCGATTCGTGGGTGCTTTTCGTATCTAGCGGCCACATTCCGATCAATCATTCATTTGGGTTCCCTCGCTCTCCGCAAACAGATGCCCAGCCAACTATGCTGTACCCAAGAGGCTACTAACAGTCTAACACGCATCTCAAAGTTAGGTACATCAGTACTTGAGCGGAAGCGGTTGTACTCCCAAACGAAATGTGATACCTGGGAGTCATGTAGCAAGGATACTAATCCCGTACATTTGTCATGACCAGAGGTACTCAAACGCACGTGGCCAAGCGAAATTACTGTACATGACATGACACTTACATTGGCTGCGAGACAAAAACACACCGACCCCGCAAGTCCAGATTTGGACATTAACATCATGAACCTCTGAAGTGTCTCCTAACACTCCAAATAGGCATAGGAATGGTCCATACCAAGTCCCTTTGGCCCGAGACTACGCAAGTATGCTTTGCTAACTTTAAGAGTCAAACCCACGCCCGAGCACCAAGCCCCGAGCCGAGCGTCTAGTCTAGTCCGAGTTCTTCGAACAAAGCCAGAAGGTCGACTTGGCATGACTGACGCCAGCATCATGATGTAGCCAGTGCTTGACCAAGCACACCTCGGAGTTGCTTAATATCTATGACCCGATATTGAAATCGAACACAGAAGAATGCGACATATTAACACTCAAGTTCCGCCACAAGTCATGCTAGCAGCTCGGGATGCGCCCGCCGTGGAACCTCTTTCCGACTGAGCTTATCCGCCGATGAGGACCCTCGGCACTCTCCGCAAACGGTAACGGTTTTCATACTCTTTGCGATAATATCTTCTGGCACTCGCACCTGTCTGAGGAGGTTCGATCCCTCTTTTTTTACTTATAACCTTTTTCCGCAGCACCAGGTCTTAAGTAGACGTCTACTGAAGTCCAGTAAATGGCTCTGGAGACATGCGGGCGGATTGCACAGGTGTGAAGCTAGCTACTGGTGATATATACCGGAGTAAGAACTGGAGTTTGTTATGAAGGACAACATCCCTACTATAACCAGGATTAAGTAGATGCGAGGAACAAAGTCTTTACACGCACACATCACTGAAGTTTGGAAAGAGTATGCGGGGCGTGGTACGTTATCTATTGCCTGTGCTAAAATGGAAAAACACGCTTGCCGAAGCTACTCGGTCACCTCGGCGGATCTCCTGGACACTCCTCCAAATGCTTCGCCTCAAAGCGACGGGAGACACCTAATATTGTCAAGTGCTGAACCGCCATGCCGCGTATAGGCCGTTAATCCATGTCCGTCTCCGATGATTTGTGGCTTGGCTACTGGCGCTGATCCTTATGTTCAACGTGGTATTCAAAATAGGTTTCCTCCTCGAGATCGTGAACATTTAAAAGCTTCCAAAACCGGGCGAGTGCATCGAACTGCACGAGCCTTTCGGCCTGTTGCCGAACCTCGATAGGAATCTCCGTTGGCGATCTGACGTATTACCCCTTTCTTCCGGGAATGGGCGTGACACGGACGTCTTTGGGTTGGATTTTTTTCTTCGATATGTGTTATAAATAGACGAAATGCGTTGAATTGTTCACGCTTTAAATCTCGGCTGTACTTGCGTTCATCTGATGTCTCGCATGGGATCTCAGGGGTGGAGGAGCCGACAGTTTCCGACATGGCGGAATACAAGATGGTTTATTTCTTTTGCTTCGACCTATTTTCTTTGAAATGTCAGCTTTGTTCCTGATTTCGACGTACTATACAATCTTGGGGATGCGCTTCGCCTACTATGCTTAATTCTTTGTAGTTCGAGCTCGAGAAGGGAGGAACTGTCGTGCACAGGGAGGAGAGGAGAACCAGTGGACACAGGGAGGAAATGTACTCTTTATAAGTTGGCAGATAGGTACAAAGCAAACCTCCCTATCCTGCTGCCCATGTCAACGTTAGCATTCCTCAAGGGGTAATAGGTCCTCTAACAAGGCAACAAGTCACATTCTCGACAACCAACTTAGCGCCAGAAGGGAGACGCCGTAATGACGAGTTCCAACCTGTTGGGTATATTTCGATCATAAGCCAAGATTACGGTTCGGCAAGAATAGAATGTGGCACGACAGTTGGTTGGCCTAGAAATAAACATACCAAAATACCAGTATCACAAAGACAGGGAGGCTCAATAAGTCCTCACGAACCAGTGTTATTAGCGCCCATATATATCTGGGAACAGGGATCATCATACATGTGATCCGATCTGCTTCGTATGAGATTGATTGGAGCATATGATAGAATACATTCTTTGAGAGGTTGATTGGACAGATAACAGGATACCAGTGACCTTTGAGATGAATGATTTGTGAATCGTGACCAACTGTCGTCTGGTAAACGAATACATGTAAGACAGGCGCAGGCCTCTCAGAGACGCTTCCGGTACTCACTCGCCGACAACTTTGTCGCAGTCACGAACAAAGAGTAGAAACGCCTGAAGGGAAGATGTGGATGTCGCTTCCAAGGTCACCACGGTTACCTATCTATTCTATGGTGATCCTCTACTTGAAACATCGACATCTCAGGGGCTTCGCTCTAGCCCTGTGACCCCATCGCTCATCTAGCCGCTTGGTGTATTATTCACCCGGCTTTGAGTCTGCGACAGGATCTAGAATCTTTATTAGGGGTTACAAATGCGTGCCCTATCCTGTCGGTTTCTTCAACTGCTCATTCTCCATTGTCTACGGCAAGACACCATTTACAGTTGCCCGGTATACCATTGTGCCCAGCATGTTGGTCATGTGAGAAGTACTCAAGCAAGGTGTACCATTGTGCCATTGTACCTCTCCATCTAATCGGCCACACTGACCTCATCTACTTCATCCACTTCCCCCAAACTAGTACCTATATATACCATGACAGCAGACTAGTCCCTCAGCGAAGTAGCTGGAACAAGCAGCACTCGAAATTACTCGAAAGGCTTCTCGATTCCCAAGTGGAACAAACAAACCTTCGCTTTAGGTAGTTTTTTCCTCTCTCAATTAAGTTACAGTAAGGTCGACTGTTCAAGCCTTGACCAAAGCAATTTTTTATGACCCAACAACATTTCGCGTGGTGTGACTTGTGATCCCTCATGCATTTTTCGCTGCCATCTTATGAACCCGTAGCAATTAGTGCGTGGCTCTCACGTAGAATATACATCTGTATCGCAAGCTTTCAGTTTCTAAGCACACCTATCAGACACCATGGTAAACAATGAGATGCTTTTGTCTTCCGGGCTATGACGAGGATGCTTACACATTTGAGACAAATTGCAGCCTGATATACTTCAATAGCAAATCACTCTCTCAGCGAAGTAGCTGAGACAACAAGGATAGTAAGATATGCATTCATCAACCCTCTTGGCGCCGTGGTTTCATACCACTGCTTCGCTTTCCTTTTTTTCTTCCTGGCTTTGTTGAGGTTTTGTGTGCAAGTCTCCGCAACACTCATTTTTCTCTTTTCCCTCAATTCTCTTATTCAAACTTTGCCTTGCAGCCTTCACCATTCAACCTGCATACTACAATGTTGTCCAGATATGATAGGACGATGAGATCTATACATTATACAGATGAAATCAATGATTTGTGAGCGAGTGGTGATCAGTGAGGAACAGATTTATCTCATGCCAATCTGTTCCCAACCTAAAGAGTCGAGTAATGACACTAGACTAGGTTAACCGCTTCCGGGCGCGGAATCCCATTGGTCTTTCGACACTCTTCGCCTGGGACAATTGTGATACGGCTTCTTTCCGGGTTCCACCAGCAATACACGGTGATTCTTGCCCGGGCATCCCTTATGGGAGACGAATCATCTCACTCTTCGGGCTCGGCAATGATGGTGAAGCAAAGGCTGCTTGTACAGCTCCTCCCCATACATATCATGACTGGACTTCTGTTACTGTCGGTCGCCATGACTGGCGAAACTTGGCCGTGGCAATAAAGGTTGTCCCTCCCACAGAATCTAACACCGTTATCGGCAATGCCGCCCTTCTAGCGCGCAGCCCGTTACGGTTGACTGGAACAGTATCCATGTTGCGCCTCTGACTTGGAGACTATGGTAGATTGCTGGCTTTATCAGATTGAAGACGACATACCGGCGACTGCCAGTCATCAGCTAGTGCGGCACAACAACCCGGAGAGCCCCGTTTCCACCGATCTGAAGGTTAGGGAAATGAAACCGTCCGCTTATAAGCCCCTCAGCTTGCCTTTTATGCTCAAGTCACCTGCCTCTGTGCTGGTCATTAGCATCGTTATCACATTGGAGGTATTACTGAGAAGGTCGGAGCACAAAGACGACGTTGCAGACACTCCCAGAACAAGAAGTATCGGCTGTGGACTCTGTTTCCAGGTCTTCTCTCAACGCTCAGCATGTACACCGTGTCCGTGGATACAGATACTCGCTCTCACAGTCACCTCCTGCAACTCCGTCATGAAGCCGCATTCGAAGCTCTCACCCTTGATTTTGTCGACCGACAAACATCCACCTTACTTCTTGAAGAGCTCCTATACGGAGCCTTGGAATCATTAGCATCCACAGTCGGAGTTGTCATCGGCTCGCTGTTTGCTATCTTCTCAGCATCTCTATACTTTTGCATGGCCCCAGACGTTTCGCCCTAAAAACTAGTTCGGCTGGTTTCCGTTTGAGCACGCGTATTTGGATCTGGGGTTCTTGGCTTCATGTTTCCGGAGACGATGAAACATCTCAAATTCAGACAATACATGCCCTTGCATGTAATGGAACTCTCCATATAGTAGAAACCTCGGTGGAATTTCCTGCTGAAACAGTTGGTTGCTGTTAGCCCTTCCTAGTGGGCGCAGTCGAGTGGTGCAGGATATGGTTTCGAGGCGAGTTCTCCAGTCGCTTCTTGCAGCGACACTCGTCTGCCTAGGGGTGAACTCGTTCCTGATGCGGAACGTCAACGTAGTGCCCCGGAGCCCGACCAGAATAGCCAACTGGATAGCGCTTTTCGCAGACAGTAAGTCGTACCACTTCTTACTGCCGAACGCGGCGCTCATGTCCCTGGATCAGCTCTCCCGGTGGTATTTCGGCCAAGGCGCGGTCTCCCCCTGGGGTTTAGGAAGTTGCCGACGAGTGGCAAGAAGGTGCTTAGGAATCGGGATATATGTTGTCTCACCACATGCCGAGCTCGTAGAAAGCGGAACCCCGTGGTATAAGGGTCAGCCCAATACATGTTAGGGCTGTTCTGGAGGCTCTCAACGATAAATGTCGATTTTGGCACTGTTGCTGTTGTTGGGACAGTCGCACTATGGTGACCTCTGGTCATTCGTAAGGTCTGACAGGTCTGGCATTTGTGATTGTGAGACGTTGTGTTGTCGTCCATTCCCATTATCAGGCTTGACAGATGTTAACTTCCATATGCTGAATAGGTTCTAACCCATCTATCGTATAAGACAGCCTCCTAGCTGGTTTGCTATAAGCAAGCCGGGAAAGTGCGACTTCCCCGTTCATTAAACGTCACTATATCACCATATCTCTCTCCCCACCGATGTTAGGCAGCAGCGGTGACGAATGTTTGTCCGGTGTGACTCACCAACGTGCAAACAACCAGGTGTCAGGTATTACCTAACATACAGCAATTTCTCCGACAAACATGCAAGCGATATATATCATTACAACACACCAGTCTCTCAGCGAAGTAGCTGACACACGAACAACATATTTACTAGATGTCCAAGCCACGGTGCCTTGGCGCTGTGGTTTGGTCCTCCCTTCGCTTTTACTTTTTGCCCTTTTCTAGATCCATCTTCCCTGCATGGTCTTCCGTTCAAGTCCCAGTCCGAATCTTCTATCCTTTTTTACCCTTTGTCATTATGATTTAACTCTTATATACCATTATAGCATACCACATTTTCAGCGAAGTAGCTCAGGTCGGAGAATTCTTGTCCGACGAACACAGAGATATGGTGCTGTGGTATGTAGGTCCCTTCGCTTGTACTTTTTTTCTTACCTTTCCTTTAGATCCTCTGTTCAAGTCCTGGCTAGTCCAGACATTTAAGCATGTTTTTACATTCTTGTCATCATGATTTAACCCCTTATATACCCTTACAGCATACCCGTCTCTCAGCGAAGTAGCTGACACAGACTATGAGACAAATGGAGTACCACAAACGCAGTGCTCTGGTACTGTGGTTTGCAGGTGCCTTCGCTTTCACTTCTTTTTCTTTCTTTTTCCTTTCTAGTGCTTAGAACCCTGCAAAGTCTTCTGTTCAAGTCACGACCCGACCAAATCATTTGCTGTTCTTACGCTATGGGCATGTTTTCACTGTATATACCCCTATTGCATATCTGTCTCCCAGCGAAGTAGCTGACACAAACTTGAGGACACTTGGAGCACCACAAACCGCAGTGCTTTGGTCCTGTGGTTTGCAGTTCCATTCGCTTGCACTTCTTTTTTTCTTTGTTTACCATATTTATAGAACCTTGCAGGCCTTATGTTCAAATTCCGACCTGCCCTGATCATTTGGTCTTTTTTTTTTTTTAAACATATGCTATGCCCCTGTGTTGCCTACTCAAGTGGCGTCTATTTTTCTGATTTTCTTTTTTGTTTCAGTGCCATCACGCTCTCTAGTATTGAAGTGTTTGCAAGGCAATGGACAAGTGACTTTACCATGTTATCTCATGCTTTTGTATCATATCTGGAGAAGTCCTCTCTCACCTTACCTGTATGCACTCTAGAAAGGGTCTTCCCTTACTGTGCTCTTCCTCTGATATGTGAACAAGTGCAATACGACCTGCAAACAGGAATACTTGGTAAATGACAAAGTGAGACAAGTCCACTTAGCTGCTTACATACCAAGGCTTCTGCCTAACCTTGATGCCTAAGGCCAGGTCCCCTGCCAATGTGTGTGGTGAGACAATGACTATCCATATATACCCTTATAACAGACCCTCTCCCAGCGAAGTAGCTGAGACACTACTACAGAGCACATCATCACTCAACTGTCAGACCCTACAAAAGTCAACCCCATGGCGCCGTGGTCTTAGGGCCACTCCTTCGCTTTTTTGTGTTGTTTTTGTTCCCTGCTTTGGGAATTTAGAGGTCAGTGTTCAAGTCTTGAAGATTCCTCCCCATTGTTTTTTTTCTTTGAATATTGTTTATTTGTATAATCAGGGCCATGTCACCTCCGTCATTCTCTACCCTGCCACAAGCGGGCATAATGAATACTTGCTGATGAGAGTGACCCAGAAGGGTAACGAAGAGAATATGCTACAGTTTGGGTATAGGCACAAGCTGTAAAAATATCATGTCAAGTTGAAGGGCTATGCCTCTCTTTTTGTCACCTTTGAGAACAGGGAAGACCATTAACACACCAGCAAAGACCCTGTCCTGACAGTAACTCGTACCTACAATGTTAATTGTAACTTATCAATATGCCAAAAAATCACCCCCTGAGGTAAGGTGCAACTTGTAAGGTTCTCAGAGATTGGGCATGTTCACACTTCACAGTCGTTCCCCTGACTGTCTCTCCTGTCGTTGTAGACAACACTGTCACGCTAACCTTGGAAAATTCGTGTTGCAATGTATACATCTACATATACCCATCAAATAAGACAGAAGTTGAACTGGGCATCAGTCCAAGCGGAACTACGTGGTCCATAGAGATGTGACGTTCTTATAAGCTGCACAAGTCTGTCCTATTCCTCTAACCTACTAAAGTTACTTATGCTTCTGTTCTCGATCATCCCTCATGTCCGTGCAAATATAGAGCCCAACACTGTGTTTTCGTGGGATGCTGTACGGTGTATTCCCTGTCTGAGATCCCACATGCTCCATATGTACAAGCCTGGTGCCAGAACGTATGCCTGACATGTAGCTTTGGCGCTACAACCAATAGACGTAGTACATTAAAGAGTGGTTCCTTCCCATGCAGTGATGTACTGACTTTAGGCGCCGCTGCGACTGGTAAGGTACTGCTGTACAATCACCGTTCACCTGCAGTTAACATAGGCGGCTTATCGTTATCTGCAGCGCATTGTTCTCAAGCTTGATTGGAGGGTCCCGACCAATGCTCCTCCAAAATTCATGGTCGTGAAAGGTTCGCATTGTTAATTAATGAGCCATCACAACGTTCGTTACCTCTTGTGGCCTCGGGTAGACTTTGCTTGCCTGGCGCGCTTTGTTCGTCTCCCGCCTCGTTTTGAATTATTCTGCAGACAGTTAACGCGTCCAGGGACAGGGACAGCGACTCCGAGCCGGTCATCAACATCTTCTTGGTTCCAGGATCGTCTCCTTACAACCTCCACCATGGCCGACGAAAGAAACCCTAAGGTCAGCCAGTTCGGACATAAGCGTAGCAGGAGCCCAGCCGACACTAACACAGACGTAAAGAGGGTAAAAGTCGAGAAGATGGATGATGAAGAGAAGAAGTTTGAGAGCAACAAGTACCTGGCGCATTGGAACGAGGACAACCGGTTCAACGGTGGTGAAGGGAAACTGCCCCCTGGCTCTCCGTTGGTACACTTTAAGCGCCGCAACACCACTGCGAAGCAGGCGTTCGAGGCCGAGGACGGCGACAACAACCCCTTTACTGGACAGCCCCATTCTGAACAGTACTTTTCAATTCTGAAAGCTCGGCGGAACTTGCCCGTCCATAAGCAACGGTGAGTAGGCCCCCGCCCCCTGCCCAGCTGCGTATTTGCCCTTCCTTCAGCATCAACTAACTTGCCCGCTTTACCACATCAGACAGGAGTTCCTCGATCTTTACCACAAGTCTCAAATCCTTGTGTTCGTGGGTGAAACAGGTTCCGGAAAGACGACACAAATTCCCCAATATGTCGTCTACGACGAGCTTCCCCAGTTGAACCGAAAGATGGTCGCCTGTACACAGCCGAGACGTGTGGCGGCCATGTCTGTTGCCCAGCGTGTCGCCGACGAATTAGATGTCGAATTGGGCGACGAGGTCGGTTACAGCATCCGTTTCGAGGATAAGACGAGCTCCAAGACCATACTCAAGTACATGACCGACGGTATGCTGTTGAGAGAGGCGATGCACGACCACGACATGTCGCGCTACAGCTGCATCATTCTCGACGAAGCCCACGAACGCACCCTGGCGACCGATATCCTCATGGCCCTTCTCAAGGGAATCACCCGCCGGCGGCCCGACCTGAAGCTCATTGTCATGTCTGCGACGCTTGATGCCCAGAAGTTCCAGCGCTATTTCTACGATGCCCCTCTCCTGGTCGTGCCAGGCCGCACTCACCCTGTCGAGATTTTCTACACCCCCGAGCCGGAGAAGGACTATGTTGAGGGTGCGATACGAACTGTGTTGCAAATACATGCCGGCGAACCTGAGGGTGACATCCTGCTCTTCTTGACCGGAGAGGAGGAGATTGAGGACACATGTCGCAAGATTTCCTTGGAGGTCGACGAGCTCGTCAGAGAGACCGACTGTGGCCCGATGACCGTGTACCCCTTGTACGGTACGCTTCCACCTCACCAGCAGCAGAGAATATTCGACCCACCCCCGGCACCGTTCAAGAAGGGCGGCCGACCCGGTCGGAAATGCATCATCTCGACCAACATTGCCGAAACGAGTTTGACCATCGACGGTATCGTCTATGTCGTAGATCCTGGCTTTAGCAAGCAGAAGATTTACAATCCTCGTCTCAGAGTCGAGTCACTCCTTGTCTCAGCCATCTCGAAGGCCTCAGCCCAACAGCGAGCCGGTCGAGCCGGTCGTACAAAGCCTGGAAAGTGCTTCCGGCTATACACCGAGGAAGCGTTCAAGAAAGAGTTGATCGAGCAGACATACCCGGAAATTCTCCGATCTAATCTCGCCAACACTGTGTTGGAGTTGAAGAAGCTTGGCGTGGAAGATCTCGTCCATTTCGATCTGATGGACCCCCCGGCACCCGAAACGATGATGCGCGCGTTGGAAGAGCTCAACTACTTGGCCTGCCTAGACGACGAGGGAGAACTTACCCAGCTGGGCAGTCTGGCATCCGAGTTCCCACTCGATCCGGCTCTTGCGGTGATGCTCATATCGAGTCCCGAGTTTTACTGTTCCAACGAGATCCTTTCCCTGACCGCGTTGCTCTCCGTTCCTCAGATCTTTGTGCGTCCGGCAAATAAACGGCGAGAGGCAGACGAGATGAAGAACCTCTTCAAGCATAGCGACGGCGATCACCTCACCATGCTCAACGTCTACCACGCCTTCAAGGGTGTGATAAACCGGGGCGACGACGCCAAGAAATGGTGCCATCAGCATTACCTATCCTTCCGCCACCTTTCGAGCGCGGATAACGTGCGAGCACAGCTCAAGCGCATCATGGAGACTCACGGACTGGACCTCGTCAGCACCGATTTCAATGATAAAAACTTCTATACGAATATCCGCCGAGCTCTCGTTGCTGGCTTCTTCATGCAGGTTGCGAAGCGGGAGAGTAACAAGATCTACCGAACCCTCAAGGACAACAACTCGGCGGTCATGCTGCATCCTAGCACCGTGCTAGGTGCCGATTACGACTGGGTGATCTACAACGAGTTCGTGTTGACTTCAAAACAATACGTTCGAACGGTCACTGGTATACGTCCCGAGTGGCTACTTGTGAGTATCCGCCTTTCGTTTCTTGCATTTCATGGATCCACGTGCTGATTTCTTCTCTTTTGTTGTTTAGGAACTTGCTCCCCAGTATTACGATCTCGATTCGTGGGAGGGTCAAAAGGATGTGAAGCAGGCTTTGAAGGCCGTGGCAGACAAGATGAGAAGACGTGCTGCTATGAAAGCGGGCCGATGATTTCTGCCTATGATGGATGGGTATCTCTTTTTGTTGAGAAACGCACGTATCTGTGTCCTGCTGGCTCACGAGACGAGAGGGAAGGACATTTGTTTGCTTAACCTCACGGGTTCGTGATGGATGGATTTGTATTCATGTGCCGGTGTCTCTTGTTGCATTTGATATAGAGCTCAGGGAACGACCAACCCGTGGGATTGTGAGTAGGCAGCACAGCGCAGCATACACAGCAGGGTATCTTTTTCAGTTTGTCACGGGCCAGCCAGCCACTTACTGGCCCATTCGCTCTTGACTTGACTTGACTTGACGTTAGGCATATACGTAGATAGATCCATGTTAAGTAGGTACCTACATAGACAGCTAAGCTACAACAAAGACCCCTGGTGATCAGCAAATGAATGTGTGTGGTTTATAGAGGAGAGAAAGTCTACTCTATAGGTGTTTGTTTGCTCTAACTACAATAAAGGATTTTCATTTTACAGTTACTGTTAAGAAAAGTACTGTGTTGTATTAACCTAGAGTCTAAACTTAGTACGTTGAATGAGAGAAGAAAAAGACCGTAAACACTATATTACAAAAATATAGAAAATGAGAGAAAAATAGCAGCAAGAGCAGTATGTTAGGTCAGGTTAAATTCTCTCTCCTTTTCTCCCGTTTTACTATCAGCTCCAACTTACGTAGGTAGCTTAACAATCCACTGACCAGATAAGTATAGGAAGGAAAGGACCTAAGTTAGACAACAGCGTAGGTATATATAAAAAAGATGAATAAAAACTTAACCTAGTAAAGTAACATACATGCTTCACACATATGGACACACACTTATATATCTCACTCACTCATACGTACATGCATCTCCTAATCTCACATTCGTCTCACTAATTCGGGAGCTGCAACGCTGATCTCACATCATCCTGCACATCTGTTACTGCTACATGACAGGGGAGATGCAGGTGCAGGTGCAGGTGCAGGTTCAGCTCCCATAGTCCCCCTGTCGGCCCTCTGTAAGAATTTTACAGATCCGATGGTACGATCATGGCATATGCACAGATCTGGCGCCATCGCAACTTCGATCGAAAGTGTCAATCAGGTTTGGCGTTACACCACAGGAGATCATGAATGTCACTCCATATTATCATAATCTTGCACAAGTTGACAATTCGAAGAGGGTGTGAGAACGTTAATTCCGTGATATTCATGCTATCTCGTCATGATTTGCGTCATTCAAATACAGATACACAGGCGCCTAGCTAAAAAGGAGAGGGTATTTCAATTTACAAGCATAAGAAATATCTAGAACAGCGCTCCACCCAGGCGGATAGCGACTGACTTGTTTTGTGTGTAGTTGGCCAGGGCGGCCTCGCCGAGCTCGCGGCCGATGCCGCTCTCCTTGTAACCGCCAAACGGTAGTTCTGTAGAACATGATACGTTAGTGACAGTGCTTCTAACTGGAGATCGTGAGAGTGGCCTGGTATATTCCGAGGACGGGATAGGAAGAGAAGAGTTTGATCCTCCCTCATTATACCGGGCTCGGGTGGTAAACCTAGGCCGCATGACCATATGAGTGACTTACGATGGTGAAGCATGTTGTAGCCTGAAAGAAGGTTAGTCAGATGTGCCACCAGAAATAACTTTGAGGACAGGGGAATACGTACAGTTGACCCAGACAGTGCCTGCCTTCAGGCTGTTGCTGACGCGGATGGCAGTGTTCAGGTCCTTGGTGTGGACAGCAGCGGCGAGGCCGTATGAGCTGTCGTTTCCGAGCGCGAGAACCTCGGCCTCGTCCTTGAACTTGGCGATGGCGCAAACAGGGCCGAAGATCTCCTCCTGCATAATCTTCATCTCAGGCTTGACGTTCGTGAAGATGGTGGGCTGGATGAAGTAGCCCTTGTCGCCATGACGCTCGCCGCCAATCTCGACCGTGGCGCCTTCCTTCTTGCCCGCGTCGATGTAGCCCATGATGCGATCGAACTGGAGCTGGCTGACCTGCGGACCCTGGAATGTCTTCTCGTGGAAGGGGTCGCCGACATGGTTCTCCTTGGCACGCGCCTTGAAAGCCTCGACGAACTTATCGTAAATGCCCTCCTGGACGTAGATACGAGAGCCGGCGCAGCAGCACTGGCCGTGGTTATAGTAGATACCGAAGTTGACCCACGAGATGGCCTGCTCGATATCTGCATCGTCAAAGACAATGTTGGGCGACTTTCCGCCAAGTTCCAATGTGACGTTCTTCAGGTTGGAGTCGGCGGCAGCCTTCATGATGGTACGGCCCACGATGGTAGAGCCAGTGAAGGCAAGCTTGTCGATGTCCATGTGGGATGAGATGGCGGCGCCAGCAACCTTGCCGAAGCCAGATATGATGTTCACCACGCCGGCAGGGAAGCCGGCCTCCTTGATCAGGTTGGCGAATACGAGGGCCGATAGGGGCGTTTGCTCGGCCGTCTTGAGGACTACAGTGTTACCCGTAGCCAAAGCAGGCCCGATCTTCCACGCCAGCATCAACAGGGGGAAGTTCCAGGGGATGATCTGGCCGCAGACTCCGAGCTACGAGGGGCGGTCAGCGCATAAGCCATAGAAACGACTCGGTAGGGTCAAAACTCACGGGCTCATGCCTTGTGTAGTGGAAGGACTCGTTGTCGACATCGATAGTCTTTCCGGTAATCTTATCGGCCCAGCCACCGTAGTACCGGAGGCAGCCGGCGACGGAGCCAACATCTCCGCGAGCCATACTGATGGACTTTCCATTGTCTAGAGACTCGACAGCAGCTAGCAGGTCCATGTTCTTTGTGGTGAGGTCCGCGAGCTTCGTCAGGAGGATTCCTCGCTCTTGAGGGGTGGTATTGTGCCATGTGGTGTTGAACGCCTTGCGGGCGGCTGCTACTGCGATGTCTACATCCTTTTCTGTGGCCTCGGAGACGGAGCAGATGACCTCTTCTGTGCTGGGGTTGATGACCTCGAACGTCTTCTTATCGACACCCTCTACCCATTCGTTGTTGATGAACCTGCATGAGCCCGTCAGCAAGCAGTTGATTATCGGAGCTCCCTTGCGTCAAAAGCAAGCGGTGGCTCGGGCGGGACAACTCACAATCCCGTGGGCTGGGTGTAGGTTCCCGTGATGGGTGTCTTTAGCTCTACAGACAGAGACATTTTGCAGATGTGGAAGCAGTTGGGGGGTGAAGTAGGTGGGAGATGGGCTTGAGCTGAATTCCCGTCTTGAAAATGAAGCAGACCGGGACGTTGGAGAAAATGGAGATGGCGAACTGGAACGAACCCCCCGCGAAGACTGACCTCGGGGGGGCTGTCCTTTATAGCTTTACACGTGCTAACCTAGGTTACTTCTTCAAAGTTCAAAGGCGAGATCCAAGGCGGGGTAATCGTCACTAGTGATGAAGGGGATATTGATTTCCTACTTCGGCAGTGAGATCTCATCACCATTGGTCAGCGGATGAAAGTGAAGTGACTTCACGCCAGGGTAGGGTCCACGAACGTGGGGAGTGACCCACCTATCTATAATAGTTCACGGCAGGACACGGCATAAATTAGCAGCTAGTCTACCATAGTAAACTGAGTTTCGCAGAGAAGCTGACGCCACCGGCTCTCGCCAACATGCATACAGAGGAGGTAGACAAAGATGGATGGACCTTCCCTTACGGGAGCATTGCAGCCCTGTCGTACCACCAACCTGTATGAGGCTGTACCAAGCCAAACCCGCCACCTATCACATCACGGAAGCATTGGTTCTAGGCTTTTCACGATTATCACTCCGATCTGTAGCTCTGGGTAAATATTAGCCCAGGATATCGTATATCCTGCCGGGCCTGATCTCGATGCTAGTAGTACGTGTAGAATCTCTACCATGTTTCCAAACACTTGGCAGCAATGAATATAGTACAGCACGCGGTACAGTAGTACGGACGTGAGAAACAGGCCATTTGCAGGGCGGCGAGAAAGAAGAGGTATAACCTCATGATGTCTTCGATACAGGTATGCTTTCAGGCCGAAGAAAGGGTAGGTACAAAATAGATGCATCCGAAGGAATCGAGCTGAGCTGTGAATGCATATGAAGCTTCCCCGCACTCATTAGCTTCCATGTTTTGTTTCATTAGCATATTGCGTAGTTGCGCCATAGCAAAGTGGGCTCCAATTACCCCGACCAGAAGCCCGAGTATTATTGATCTGTTTGGTCGCTAAAGACTCTACCTTATTAGACAGATCTCGGTGGGCGCTTTGACGTTCCTCCCAGCTTCTAAGTCCCCCACACGGAGAAACGGAAGCTGAAAATGCGCTAAATGACATCTAGATCTGCATACCCGTTCCTTTCTCAACATCCTCGAATGTGATTATTGCAGACATCCTTAAAGCCGACAACCATCGGCGTTGGGCCAATAATCATCACTTTGGCAATGCACTGGGGCGGGACAGACATGGGAAGTGAACACCAGAGTCAGAAGTCATGGGATGATACTCATCGCTCAGTTGCGACTGGGCTGCCTATGATGAGATGTTCTGGACCATGCCTACTAGATAGGGGTTGCTGTGCAGAATATACAACTGTGCAGACAGGAAACAATGCTGGATGCCACACAGATACGTCAACCTACCTACCCGGTAGTAGTGGGGGTTACACCAACGAAATACTTTGTACAGCCTACATCAGCTCACGCCTTCTGGAATATTGGAGGTGTAGAGACCATTCCATGCACCATAGTCTATAGATGATTGGAAGACGGCATGGGAGATGAACATACAAACAAACAAGAACAATACTGGGTATTCTAAGTACACAACAAGGAAATTCACTATTCTGGCAAAAGCTTACTTGTAAAGTGGCTGTGAGGATTTATGACCTTGCGATAAGGATTTTCTGACGTTTGTGTATCATATCGATAAGCAGACTTGGGGCAAGAATTGAGGGCAAGATGGCCGGCGCCCCATCCAATTTTTCTCCGACCTCATCGTCGTCTATAGCAGGGTCCCCGAGTTGAAGGCGACGGGAAGTAGGAATCCGGGCCGAGTATTGCCTGTGCGACTGATATGAGCTGTAAAGATCCATAACTCGATCCATGGCTGACGTTGAAGCGGCCATCGCCGCCGCCATGAGCGCGGCTGCCCCGAGTGCCCCGCCAATAAGTGAGTACCGCAAGCTCACATGCCCCCTTCTCTCGTGTTCTTCTCCCGCAGAGTCGAGGAGTAGATGGCTTCAAGTTTAAAAAGTGAGCCGTGTCTAACGCCACAGTTAGGCCCAGTTATCAAATCGGAGCACTTCTCTGGAGATTCGATGGTCATCGACTCCGAGCCGACACTGCCAACACAGTCGCCGGAGCTGCCCCGGAAACGATCCCGCTCTCCAGAACATGCAAACAACACCGACGCGAATGATGACCGAGAAGAGAAACGTGTGAAGATAGAACCATCGACCGAAAACGGGTTTGACGAAATCGCACGAATGGTCCAAGCCGTACAGGCATCTGTTATGCAAGATATCTTTTCCACTCCGGTACCAGACTCCGGAACGACGTCTGAGCCTAGGCATGAGTCGGAATCGGTTCCTCAAGAGCAGCCTTTGAACCAGCTTGAGGCGGAGGTCAAACGCGACCTAGAGCCCTCGAGCGAAGTCTTCGAGACAACAGAGCGGGAACATGTCAATATCGAGGCTATGCTAGAGGCTGCACTGGACGAGCAACGGTCACCTTCGAGAGACGCAGAGGCGAGGCCGGACACGTTGTGGAACAACCCGCGAAATTACACTCGAAGGAAACATATTATTCCGACACTGGGTGCTCTGGTCAGTTTTCGCTGCCCAAGAATATCAATGGCGTGTGCTGACGTAGCAACAAGGCCGTGGACATATTGATCGCACTCTCCGAGCAGACTTTAGAGGACACAGTCGCGACTCTGACTAGCGACCCCGACTCGGATATAACAAAGGAGTATGGGGTCCTGCGAGAGGCGTTCGACGCACAGCGCAAGCTGTTGGCACGTCCTAGCGACACATCGAGATTCTTCGACGCCGACCGACTCGGCATTAAGGGTGAAACCCGAGAGGTTATCAGGATAGCAAATCTTGCGTCAACATGCGCCAGTATCTTTGGTGCCAACGACATCACTCTGGATGAAGTCAACAACCACTTCCTACGCATCTTCATTCCAGAAGGGCAGTCGCTGACCCACGATGCCGCCGAATTATATCTTGGGTTGAAAACACAGCTATTCTTGGCTGTTTTAGAAGGCGACCTTGACAAGACGAAAGACCAGTTTCTCGACGAGATCTTCGTGACCGGTGTTGAAGAGGCTCTTGCAGCCCACCACCCCGAATTCCCGTTGACGACGACTGAACTGGATTTCGTTGCCAACTCGAAGGCACGCAGGCTCATGCTTTCGATCGCATCCGCACCTCCAGATAGTGTCCGTAAGTTTGAGCTTTCCAATTCCCAAGTAGCGATTCTCGTCCACTTGACTTGCTGGCAGCGCAGCGGCTGACATCTTGCGTAGACGCTCTGAGCAAGCAATATACGTACGAGGCCTTTCTGGATGGCTTAAGCACGTATCTCAACGACAATATCAACAGCATACAAGCCCAAGTCCTGAAGAGGATCGATTTCAAGGTTACGATGAACAGCCCGGGACCTGTGGACAATGACCCGCACGACTTGTCCAGCGGCTTCGACTTGAACGCGGCGATAGAAGAAGCATCCAGGGCAGCAGCCGAAAGCGCCTTGCAGCCCACCGACGACGGGATTGGATTCGACGACCTCTCTGCTTTCCTCGCGGAGAATGTGACGAGAGCGGTTGAACAATCGAGGCAGGCAGCCTCTAACCTGGAGTTCCCTTCAGCCATCGCTTCAGCCGCCGAGAGCGCTTCGAGAGCTACGGCTCTGGCGTTGGAAAGCATTGCCAGAAACCAGTACCATCCAACAGCTTTACCACATGCACCAAGTGAGACCACCCCTTCATATCATCACGCACGACGAACTAACGAACGACTGGCAGACCAAAGCCAAGCTGGGCCCAACCAACAACATAACTACCAGTCCCAACAGACACCAGCACAGACACCGGCGCAAATGCCCCCACAGTATAGCCCTTACCAGCAACATAACCCGCACCAGCAAATACAGCAGTCAGGAGCCACTCTGCAGACGGCATATCAAGCGCCGGTGGATCATTTACCTCCGAATCAGAGTGATTCCACACCGGCTTTGTACGAACGGGCTCGGCAGGCAGCTGCGGCGCGGTCTTCCACCCACGCTCGCCGTGAAGGCTCCCATTCCACTCGTCGGCCGTGGAGCCCCGAGGAAGAGAAGGCCCTCATGATGGGCCTGGATATGGTCAAAGGGCCACACTGGTCACAGATCCTCTCCTTGTTCGGTCCGAGCGGCTCGATAAGTCAAATATTGGCCGACCGCACACAGGTCCAGCTCAAGGACAAAGCTCGGAATTTGAAGCTTTTCTTTCTTAAGACAAACTCCGAGATGCCATATTATTTACAATGTGTCACGGGGGAGCTCAAGACGCGCGCTCCAACGCAAGCAGCTCGGAAAGAGGCCGAGGAGAAGGCGAAGATGAATTCTGAAGAGCAGCAGGCACACGTGAATGGGATCCTCGCATTAGCTGGAGGCCTCCAGAACAATGCGCAGCAGAGCGCCAGTCCTTTGAAACCCATGGCTACCAATACTACACCTCAGCCATCGCAACCACCTCGACCATCTCAACCACAGTTATCTCAACCACAGTCTCAACCACAACAACAGCCCACGGCCGCCGCTCCACGCCAACCATCACTGCCCACCCTCCCTCTGCAGTCCCAACGACCGGTTATACCGGCACCGCAGCCCGTCAGTTTACCTAATCTGACATCTCTCCGCCACCAGCTCCAGCAACATGCCCAACAACCTACTCTAAAGCCGACACAGCAGCTGACACAAGCAACGGTGCATTCGCTACAACCAGCCCAAGCACAACCCAGGCCACAGATTCAGCAGCCAGGACACCCGCTACAAAACATGCCGCACGTCCAACATCCAACATACCAAGCTCTTCAGAATCTCCTGAGTCGGCAATCACAACAGGCAGCATTAACTCAGACAAACAGTCATACAGCATCCGCCCAACAGACAGTAAAACGCGAGGAACCATCCAGCACCCAACATACAACACAGCCCAATCAACAACAGCAACAACAGCAACAACAGCAACAACAGCAACAACAGCAACAACAGCAACAACAGCAACAACAGCAACAACAGCAACAACAGCAACAACAGCAACAA
>MU280789.1:202214-252627 GCA_022385605.1 Xylariaceae sp. FL0594
ACAGCAGCCACAGCCACAGCAGCATCAACAGCATCAACAGCATCAACAGCGGCCACAGCCACAGCAGCATCAGACGCCAGCACCCCAGCCGGAGCCCTTTGCAGATCACAGCGGCCTGAGCATAGAGGACCGAGCCCTGCTAGGTCTGAAAGCCGCCATGGAGGGTGAATCCGCTGCCGCGCTGTCGCAATTCATCAAGCAAGAGCCTACGGAACACCAATAGCTAGCTAGCATCGTCATCTGAGTGGAGAGAGAGAAAGAAAGAGAGAGCGAGACCCTTGTTTTTTCTGATTTTTTCTATTTTTTTTTTTGGATTCGTGTTTCTCTGCTTTTGATACCCAAATGTGTTTCTAAAAGGCATTTTTCATTGGACAAACAAAGCAGGCCGGGACAAGGGACAGACAGGCAAGGGGTATGTGAACTAAGGAAGTCAGCTCAGCTGGTATATTCATACCAACACAATAGACAATACATACAGTATAGAGATAGAGAAATGAGGATAAGAGGATTCTTAAACTTTGAGAAGAGAAGATAAGATAAGATAAGAGTTGAAATACATAGTAATTCAAAAAAATTTTTTTTAGAGAAATTGAAAACAAGCCGTGACTTTATGTAGTAATTCTTCTGCGAAAAACCATCTACATACTTACTACATGTAGGTAGGTAGGTTAACATACATACATAGCGGTATAGTAAATAATACACTCCAGAAAAGCAAAAAAAGTATATATTTTTTTAACGTTTGTCTCATTTCTACATGTATGTAGCTAATGCATGTATCATATATATATACTTATGTAATGTCTACACCCTATCCTGATTGATCCCCACGTAGTAGCACAACACGAAACCACCCAAAAGACAACAACGAAAGGAGTACTTACCAAGTCGTTGCCCCTTTCGAGTTCGGTTCCCCATGATACGAATGCGTGGCAAGTCTGAATGAAAAAAAGAAACCCAGACGCCATTCCTTGCTTAAAAAAAATAAAAAAAGCTGAGTGGATGAGAATGAATGTCAATCATCCCCGAGTTGCAGAGATTCCATGTTTGCTTATGAATCTATTCAAAGCCAGCCCATCCTATCCCTTAATTCCATCATCACATGACGCTACAGTCCCTGTCCCTAGCAGCACCACTACCCGTAGCACCACCACCGCCTGCACTCCCACCCGCCGAGACCGAGGACACAGAGTGTCGCTGCTGAGATGGCCGTGTTGTCGTGGTCGTCGTCGGGGTCCTTGACCCTGCGCTGAGCGACAAGGTCGACCTTCTGGCGCTTGTGCTTCTCGGGTCGCTTCCCGGGTGGCTGGGATGGCCGGCTGGCGGGACGTATGGGGTAGTCTTCGCTGCTTGTTCGTAGCTCGGAGGCGCGTCTTCCATGGCTTCGTCCGCAGGTCGGTGGGTCATTGGGGGGATCAGAGACCTGACCGTTTGTCCCGTCCTACCGCCTCTGGCCTGTGCCGCCGTAGTCGCTCCTCCCCTTGTCGATTGGGTTTGGTTCGCAGAGCTACCTCTCGGCGGTGGCAAGCTATTATGAGTACCGCTACCACCTCTGCCTCTGCCTCTGTTGCTAACCGAGCTACTGCGGCTCCACTGCCCCGGGAGGTTTCCGGTGGGGGCCTGTTGTTCGATGAACCGTTCGGATAGTTGACTCGCTCGCCGACGCGCGGCCTGTTCCGTGCGGTGTCGCTCTTCTTCCTCTTCCTGTAGTTGCAAAGCCAAAGCTAGGTCCCGGTCTTCCTGTTCATTATGAGGCGATAGCGGTGCTTCCTCAGGGACAGATTCATTTCCTTGATTTGCGCGAGAGCGCCGGCTCTGTACGGTCTGCCATCCGCCCCCGTTCGATGTACCAGCATCTTCCGTAGAGTTCAACCGGGTTTCGTGAGAACTATCCGCTCGCTGGTGCTGGGCACCTCCAACAACGCGAAAGTCACCAGAGAAGAATTCGGCTCGTTCGCCTCTAACGTCAACAAGCGATTCCCACACAACTTCGTCGTGGGTGACGTACCCAGCATCGGTGACGAGGGTGAACAGCTGGAGAGTCTGTGGGTGTCGATATAGCGTAGAGAAATGGTCGTTGCGGAAGAGTATCGCGATACCGCCAGGTGTGATAGAGTTTGTTATGACGTCGAGGCCGGAAGGTGTCAGTTGAGTTGCCGTGCTGGAAAGGAAGGACTTGATAGTAATTATATCTTGATACAACTGCTGCTCTTCGCCGGTGAGCCCCGCCTGAGTTGTACTAAACTTCTGCTCGAGCTCCTCCTCGCGAAACAGAAGATTCTGAGCGTCATCGTAAGACGATGCATGTCTCCTCATCGCGCCATAGACTGGCTGGTCTCTGAGCGGAAGCCAGCCATGAATTAGGGGTATCGAGAACGTAGCGTACAGCTCCATGTCTCTTGTCTTCTCAAAGGTGCCCGGGATGCTGCTCGCACGCTCAGGTGGTTGCACATGGGAAAGTGTTGTTGGCTCGCTAGCAGATATAGCTTCCGGAGTAGGAATGAATCGGGGATTGACGTTCATTCCAGTGTGCAACCCTTGCAGAAAGGCATAGAGTTCAGACATATCCGGAAGGGGCCCTTTTGATTCACTATGCCGATGCGATATGAGCTCTTCAAGAACGTTATCTAGCAAGAAGCTGAGGCTGATCTGCTCACGCGACCTAAGCGTCTCAACCAAAGCTGTGTCCCGGTCAGCGGGTGTCGTCAACGTCAACGCGTTCACCAGCGCGAGTAGTGGACAAGGGCCATTGGCGTTTTGAACAAGAATAGGCGATTGCCGCGGATTTCTAGCGGCTTCTGAATCTTGCCAGTTGATGACTTTAATCTGATATGTTTCCGACATATTTATATTGGTCGGCGAATGGCGGCTCGAAGGCGGCGGTAGCTGGGTTTCAACCGGATTTCTCGACGGTAAAGACGGCGGTTCTCCTGGGTTAGGAGTAGCCTCTTCGCCTGCATCCAACACCCTCTCCCCAGTGCTTTGCTGGGCAGTATTTCCTGTCGTAGGACCAGAAACTGGTGAGTCGTGGTCAACCAAGTTCCAGCCATCAGCAGTGTCCGGCCGAGCGTCTGACTGTGGTACTCTGGATTGCTTGCTCTGATTCTGAGACGCTTCGTCCCCCCAGGCATGTTCATCACCGAGAAGATCGGCCGCAGTCGATGTATTCACTGCCGTAACCTTAGAGGGAAGACTCGGCGGGACTTCGTTCCAACCCTCCGAGTCCCCAGTAGACTGAGCAGAGATCGGGATGGGAGATGGGGTGCCCCTCGAAGGGCTAGCGCTCCATACATCCTTGTCTGGATCCTGGTCAATCAAGGACGACGGCGTCTGCGGCGTGTTGGGAGGTTTCTTCGCGTCGAGCGTGGTTTCCCAAGGGTTCGGAACCGACTCTGGAGGTTCATCGGTTCGAAGGCGGGAAAACGCTTTGACTGGCGGTTGTGGGCTCGGGGGTGCCTCGGTTGTTGCCTGTACAGGTTTCCGTTTGAAAGGGTTTGTCTCGGATCGCCCAGCGCCGGGCCGCAAGGCATCGGGCACTTCGCCCAGTTTGCCATCTGCTCCATCCTTCAAGGGAACAGTCGCGACTCTGTCGGCATCATCCCACGGGTTTCGTTCTGCTTGGTCGTACGGAGGAGTTATGGAGGCGATGCCAGGACGCAGCGGGCCAGGGACAGCACTTGCACTGGATATGCCCGGGGTTCCACCATTGCCAGTTGCATCATGTTCCGCGGGTGCAGGCACTGGAGGGGATGTCGGGTCGTGGTCATCCCATATCCGTTCTGTATCGACCTCGGAATCGGTAGCCGACCATAGCTCAATACGTGGCAGCACGGTAGTGTTACTAGTCGATTGATTGTCGGGCACAGGCTTTCGTGTCACCATATTGGTAGGCGCTGGTAGTCGAGTAGCTATTAGGACGGAGAAAGAGCCAGCTATGGAGAGCGAAGTTCAGATGTCTGGCCACAGGAAGACCGGAAGAGAATATTACTGGCCAGGAAGTAGAAGGAGAAACGGTCGCTACGAAAGAGAAATGAGCGTGCTCGACAAGCTGTGCCTTACGAAGGCAGCAATGAATTGGTCAACAAAGTTGATGCTGTGTCAGAGGAACTGGGCAAGGTTGCGTCATCACATGTGGGCAGCTCCTTGCAAGAATCTCGAGTCTTCCTCGTCGCCAGCTTCCAAAGTCAAGAGAAGACAAAAATTGTGCTTTATTTTACTCAGAGGTTGATACATAGAACTGAAGTTCTAGAGGATCTTTGCAATGCTAAGTAAAGGTGGGAGGAGAAATACAATCAGAGTGGAAAAGGCATTTGTTATTTAACCAGGATGCACCTTGTTTACAAATAAGGTGCGGAATAGGAAAGTTACATGGAGGTAGTATGATGTAGTACGGAGTACGCTTAAGCTTACTCCAGCCACTAACACTACCTTGAGATACATTGTTTGTGGCGGTGTACCCTGGCAGGGCCTGTTCTACTATGTACAGACTACTTCATAATAAGTCATACCACCTCGAGGGAAGAAGTGAGAGTAACATGAGAAAGCATCCGCACAATACGGGCTGTGGCTGGAATAAGTCTCCTTTCCGTATAAGCTATCCTGTATACTTATGAAGGCCTCCAGTTTCTGAATTTGCCAATCAATCGAAGTGCTTCTCTTCTGCAAAGTAATCTCCAGGCAGCAGCCAAATTCTGAATTCCATTCCGATATCACTGGCTGCAAAGCGGCGCATCCACCAAGCTGTAAACTCTGTTATACACGTATCTACAGCACTTTCAGCAGTAGTTCAGATACATCTGACCCTAGGTTACGTTATATACCCAAAAGGTGATCTTGGTTTGCTGAGGGAATAAATAGTCCACATAGGTCCTTCATATCATGGATCACCCCTAATGAGCCTCTTCTGTACAGTCTCACATTTCATTTCCAGTCATCTCGGAGTCTGTTCTTACGGAACTTGGTCAAAATCGTAAGCGTTGCCAAAAGCCCGGTTGAGATAACTGGACAATGCGTGCTGCTTCGGTACCCAGTCGACGGGCACATGCAAGCCGAGCTCACCGCGGTAGTCCAGGTCTTCGAGGATGGGTCTGACGTCCTCGGCGAGCTCGAGCCTCATGCGGTTCCGATACCAGCTCGCAAAGTGGATCATGGCGAGCATGACGCGCACCTCGCTGCTCCTGTTCGGCATGCCCGCGTGCCAGAGCCGGAGGTCGCGGATCACGATGCTCCCCTTCTTGACTACTGGCTGGACGGGCGGTCCGTGGGTCGCGATCCGCTCCTCCAGGAGATGGGCCTTGATCCTGCCGCTTGCCCGCTCCCCGTGCGCGCCCTCTTGAGCTCCGACGCCTCCTGTGCCGCTGTGTGTGCCGAGCCAGATCTCGGTTGATCCGTTTTCCGGTGTCATGTCTTCAGCAAGATGAGGTGAGTTGGGCAGCCTTCAAAAAAGCTTGCTTGTAGAATGCCAAGGGGTATCGAGCAAATAGAGAACCTCCTTACCAAGTAGTGGAACGTTGATCACAAGTGCAAATGGATGGTCCGGGTGGCGAAAGTCGGCATCCGCATGCACAGGTTGACGCTGCGGTGAATCACCGGGAAGCGGCGGCAAAGCCGTGTTCCCAGAGCTGAAAGTCCACTTCGGTCTTGGCCCAAGTACAGATGAAGTGATTTGGCTCGCGAAAGGATCTGTTTATCCTCAGATCAACCATTTGCTACACATCCGACAGGGTCGCAGGAGTGAGGAACAACGCAACTTATGAAGATAGACGGGTGAAAGTATTCGGCACAAGGAGGGGCATCCTGTTGAATGTTGCCGACATTATAATTGAACGGGCCGTTTTTCCCACGGGCTTGAAGGATGCGGGCGTCTTCTACCATCTTAGTGTTGAGATGATCGAGATGTGTGTGCGGCACAACGCCTTCGATGACGACCATGCCATCTAGGTGTAGACTCCGCACGGCCGTTTCCAGGTTCCGGTCACTCAGTTTCTGTCGCTCAATCTCCTCGAATGATGGCTGAACGACTTGCGGTAGACGCAGGGAAGACTGAAATCTCATTTGGGGAGCAGACGCTCGCCTATATGCCAGTCGCGCCCGGAGCACGGCAGAAATTCTCAAAATTGTAGCAGGCATTGCGCCGTATAGACCTCGGTGTCTTTTGTTTCAACCGTGCCTGGCTCAGGTGTATTCTAATAGTAGTCTGATGGCAAGGGCTCATCCAGAGCCACTGCAGGTATCTCCGTGACAGGGGAACATCGCAGCGCACTGAGGTCGCATCGGAGCGCGACGTCACTGATGTAACGGCGCAGGTAATCGGCCAACCGTGATGACTCCAAAGCTTTACGCGAGGTTTCATCCAACGGTATCACAGCATGATGAAGTGTCAAATATTGTAGGCCTGGGCGAGCTTACTGCTTACCAGAAGCTTTGAATTGTCTGAGAACGACTGTCGGGTCATGTTACGAGGTCGACTGGATGCAGCCGTATCTGAGGTTATCTCATCCAGATATCTGCAGCATCGAATGGCTTGCTTCATACCTGTATTTTGTAATTTTGACTCGAAAATAGGGGACTTGAGGTGTACCTTGGGTGATGAACAAGCACAAAGTGTGATGTCCTTGAGCTTGTTGGCAGTTCCTACACAGTGAAGATACACAGTAGATCTTGGAAGCCAAGCTCTTATCGATACACTTCAGTGACCCGTTCACTTAAGTATTTAAAGAGCTGGAGGCAATCGTTCAAGTGGTGGAATAGGTACTCCAATATTGCGGGGGAACTGGAGGTACCCCTTATGACAGTGCAACCTTTAGCGGATTCTCACCATTACCCAATTGAGGTTAGGGCTCCTGTCAACAGATGGGATGAGGTGTTTATAAGTACTCGAACTGTGTTGCAGCAAAATTCAGTCAAAGCAGCAGGCAGAGAGCTTTGTCCCTGTCGCGAAACCAACGACTTTTTCGCCTTCAATTCCTTTGGGTTCTTTTTTCGTTATTCTACATCCCTTGGAAGCCGGCCCCTCCTTAAATTTTTTCGGGACTGACTTGTTACTGCAAGGTCAACTCCACTCCTTGCAATGGCCATTATTGAGGGATGGCTCCCCGCGAGCCGTGAGAACTGGGAAACGCTCATGTGGTGGTGGCAGTTCTATCCACTTGTAAGTTGGTCTTTCCAGGAGAGGGGTCACGATATTGCCAAGTGAATAAGTGTACTCACGCATCACGCGCGCTTCCGCAGTTGGGCTCCATGCAATGGATCTCTTCAACCTATGGCATGGGCAAGACGTCCTTCCAGAGCAAGTTGAACATACCGGGCCGCATTGCCTGGTTCACCATGGAGATTCCAGGCTTTATCACGCTTCTCTACCACATGACCAGGCTCCCCGCCGAACACGGCATCGCCGATCTGCCGTGGCAGAACAAGGTGCTGGCTTCGCTGTTCGTCATGCACTACATCTACCGCGCCGTCTTCTACCCCTTCCTCCAGCCGTCCATGTCGCCCATCCACATCTCCATCTGGGTCATGGCCGTCATCTTCCAGGTCGCCAACGGCACCGCCATCGGCAGCTGGCTCGCCGCGTACGGACCGACCACCCAGGAGGAGTGGGCCGCCCAGGGCTACACCACGGCCCGCTTCGCCCTCGGGCTCGTCCTCTTCTACGTCGGCCTCGTCGGCAACTACTTCTCTGACGAGGAGCTGCGTGAGATCCGGCGCAGCGAGCTGAAGCGCCAGGAGAAGCTCAAGCAGCAGGGCAAGACGGTCGACAAGCACTACGAGGTGCCGCAGAACGGCCTCTTCAAGTACATGCTCTTCCCGCACTACTTCATGGAGTGGGTTGAGTGGACGGGCTACTGGATCGCCGGCGGCTTGGCGTTCGCCCCGGCGCGGTGCTTCCTGCTGAACGAGTTCTTCGCCATGCTCCCTCGGGCCGTCTCTGGCGGCAAATGGTACAAGGAGAAGTTCGGCGAGGACAAGATCAAGGGGAAATATGTCATTATCCCGGGCGTTTACTAAATTAGCCTAGCCGCCTTGACCTTACTGCCTACCCGCTCGTCTAGACGTTTTTGCGCCTCGACTTTTTGAAGCTTGAAACACGGCAGGGGCTGTGCTGTGAGACTGGACTAGGTTTTCTGTGTATTTGTCCGGACTTCTTCTGACTATGTATACATTTCTCTTGGTGGTGGTGTAACTAGAGCGAAAGTAACGATTGTTCGACGTGTCTATATCTTCTTCCATTGCAAGAAGGTTACAGTGGAAGTCGTCGACGTTGAGTGTTTGGACTAAGCAGCTGTGTAGTTTTTCCTTACAGATAACGAATCAAAGGGACGAGCCGAAGAGACATATCTCGTCCTACCATCTGCAAACACTGTGAAACTGTGAATGAGCTTTGATTAAAGGACACCGTGGCAGACCCTAGCCAGAGAACTAGACGAGATCTGGAGCCGGGAGCTAATATAGCCAATCTCATGACTCATGTCCTAAGCCTTCGGATGTCTTCCTTTTTAACTTAAGCAAGTATCTCGATCATGGAAGACTAATCGACAAGTTTTGCAGGTGTAAACATTGTAAGATTCAATGTCAATTCACTTTTCTCCTATGTACTGAGATGCCCAAGTATATACAAAGTAATCTGCCAGACGAAGGCCCCCCCTTTTTTTTTCTCATCCTCGTGTCCCCTAAGCGTAAGACTTGAGGATGTTGTTGTAGTACTTGTAGGCCGTTCCGCTCGGGGGCTCGAAGCTGTAGATGTAGTCGGCCCACCAGGGGCCGGCGGCCCACCAGAGGGCGCCCTGCCAGACGTCGCTGTTGGCCTTGAGGTGCTCGAGCAGGCCGCGGACGGCGGACTCGCACTGGCTGTTGGCGCCGCCGGCGAACTCGCCGATGATGCCCTTCTTGCCGTTCTGGCGGAGCCACTGGGTGGCCGACTGGACGCGCTCGGCGCCGATGGTGGCCGAGACGCAGACGTCCGACGTGCCCGAGTTGTCCGAGTCGAGGTACTGGTGCATCTCGTACACGAGCTTGCCGGCCGGGTCGCGCAGGGCCTTGAGGTTGTCGTTGGTCGCCACCCACGAGTGCGCGCCCGACCAGCTGTTGCCCTCGGCGAAGATGTACTGCGACGTCGCGCCCGCGCCGCGGATCGCGTCGATGGCCGCCTGGTTGAGGTTGAAGACGAGCGTCTGGTCCATGTCGTGGTACTCGTTGTTGGTGTCGAAGATGACCCGGTCGTTGGACTTGAACGCCGTGGCCAGCGTCTTCCAGAACTTGCCGAAGCTGGCCGTGTCGGTGATGATGGCACCGTTGTAGCGGCCGTAGTTGTGACTATTTCCAGTCAGAATCGCGACTCATTTGCTGCAGAGGGCAGGGGGTAGGTAGGTATAGGTAGACTGAAAAAAGAAGTCAAACTTACGGGTCCACGATGGCGTAAGAGCCCCGGCTGGTGATGTAGTTCACCGTCTCGGTCAGGTTCTTCAAGTAGGCGTCGTTGACCGGGCCGGAGGGGGAGCCGGTCACGAGACGCTCCATGGCGAAAGCCACGCGGAAGGTGTTATATCCCTGGCTCATGAGAGTCTATGAATCACGGTTAGAAAACTGTATCTGAGCTCAGAAGGGCATTCTCCCCCCTTTCTTACCGAGATAGCACTGGGATCGGGGAAGTAGAAGTCCTTGCCCCAGGTGCCGGGGTATTTGCCCTGGCCGAACTCAGCGACCGAGAGGTTGATTCCGAGCCACTTGAACTTTCCAGAGCCAGAGCCGCTGGTGGGGGTCGGGCCGGCCGTCTTGGTCGTGGTGACCAGCGTGGTCGTGGGGGTTCCGGGCAGGCACTGGGAGTACCACTCGTTCGAAACGACGCAGGTGTAGCCCGAGACGCATGTCGTCGGACCGGTCCAGCCCTTGCCGCCGCATTGGGTGTAAGCCGCGCCCTGGGCGACAGCGACGCTGGCGAGCGCGCTAGAGAGGAGGAAAGACTTCATCTTGTCTCACAGGGATTGGATGCAAGCACCGAGAGTTCTTGTGATGGTGGTCTGGAGGGGTGAGTCGCACAGTTCTCGACAGGGTGATCGAAGTGGCGCTGGGCCTGGTTTAAATACATATCCATCCTGCCAACAAGGACGGACCTCGTCGCCTTGGAGAACGAGCGCTCTCTCAAAGGAGATGGCAAGTCCGTGTGGCTGCATGGTTCGCCGCGCGGCAGTCTCTTAGTCGCTAACTCGTAATGGAGACGCGGAGGTTTGAGTTTGTTGCCTGAACAGGCAAGTGGGTTCATGAAACGACGGAGAGATGGGGATGTCGGTTATGAGTTCCTGGGGGGGAGTCTCGTTACTATTTCTTAGTTTTCTTAGTTCGCCGTGTTTCATGAATAATTTCTGGAAATTTCGGAGAAACCAGCAGTAATCGGACTTCTAGTGTTGGGAAGCCAAGAAGGGGAGCAGTCGTCCGTTCCTTGCAATTTCCTCCCGCCGAGACATCCTCGTGCTCCATTACATCATTCATTGCTTTCCACCTCTGCTAACTTTCTAGGGGTAAATTCCCATCGGTTATTCTCAGGTCAACCTTTCGTCAGCGGCCAGCCTCTTCTTGTTCGCGGCTCACGGCGATCCGAACCCGGCAACAGACGCCCCATCCAGAATCTACAGATGGGATCGTCGCTCCACACCACGGGAAGGGCCAAGGCCTAGACCTAACCGAAGAGCCGTCACGCATCTCTTGATATAGGCGACGACGGGATATAACAGGCCGATAATTCCATTGTTTCTCCTGTATCACATGATTAATGCGATGTCCATTTTCCCTCCTCATGAAGACCATTGCTGAGTATCTGGTCTTGCAGCCACAATTTGTTCCCCTTGCATGCGAGTGATGATTTTGAAGTACTAGCACGTGACTGAGAAAGCCTCAACCTGCTGAAACAGCTAAGATACTCCGTTTAATCATACCTTCAGGGGTCCAATCATGCTTCGTCCAAGGTTAGCCCCCTGTCTGACAGATTGACAGCTTCTTTTTGATCACAGATATAAAATTCGGTTCTGCCGGTACCTGCCTTCGAGATGCTGCTCCTAAGGGCGATGTAGACTAGTCTGGACTCTGACTAGATGGCCATCGGAGATTGACTGATTTGAAGGACCACAAGCGTTCCTCTCTGAGTATCGTTTCACACATGCCTGCCACTATCGCTCATACAAATGACACTACGCTTTGTGTGCGGTTTAAATTTCCCATTGCTTTGGGAGGGCAGTTTCTGCTTTCTACAAGTATAACCCAATATGAAAAATACGAGAAAATATGAAAAGTCCTCACTTGGGAAGTGGGAGACTCAGCGTGGTCTTGGGCGCTCTTAACCGATTTCTCTCGGCTGTGTTCGTAAGTGATATCTGCTCATTTCCCAGAATTGCCATATCCCACTCCCTGGCCATATCGCTACCGCTTATGGCTCCCATCGGCGTGTCGTGCTGCAGCCACCATGGGGCGTGGATTTTATGGGTTTCGTGCCGCAGCCCTATTCCTAGTCCCAGCTGGCCGCTATGGCCAGTCGGTTGCACCAACGCGATGAGATTGTTCAGGACGAAGGCCTCCACTTTCAGCTTGATGCTGTATACCACTGGCTTATAAGCTGTCTGCACGTGGAAGTGGTCCGTATACTGGGTGATGACTAGAAGTGGCAAAGTCAGCATGGATAAAGAGGTTCGGAAATTCCATCTTGCCTTACCAAGAGATATGTCTAACGCAATGACGACAACGCATAAAGCAATGATTTCTCGAAAGAGTTTGCGAACCCTCTCGCCCTTGGTAATCGCGATGGGCTTCAGCGTACTTGACGCCTCGTATACGTACAGCCCCGATAAGAAGGACTCCTGCAGAGTGAAACCCACTATCTGGACCTTCTCGATTACGTCAAAGGCGACGATAGCCCCATGTGACGGGTGCCTCTCGAAATTAATGTAGAGAAATAGCACGGACGTTGAGAGCTGGAGGACGAGAAACGAGGCGATGATCATGCATAAAAGCCAACGCAGCTGTCTCGGGTCGTGGATGACGAGATGCATGCGAGAGTAGAGCACAAAGGACTGGCCCGTGACCATGAGCCACCAGCCGAGTATATAAATAGCGGTCATGGGCCCGATGGGCGCGACGTCGAAGAAGCGCAACAGAGTCGAGATGGACACGAGCGGGATGCCCGTGTTGGCGAGCATGGCGCTCCAGAAGTACAGCCCATTGCGGCGCCGGAACGTCTGAAAGACGGAGATGTACACCTCGAGGCTGTTGTACACTGCGATGCCAAAGCAACCTGCCATGACCATCTCAATAGACAGCGGGACTTTGTTGATGATCGGTTCTGTCTCGCCTGGCATGTCTACGGGTCGTCGCTACTAAGGCGGTAGGTTAGGCATCTGCGAGACACTGGACAGAAGAACGGCGAAGACGGGCGGCGATGAAGAATATGATATAACGGAAATATAAATCACGTTACTGAGCTGATGCTTCATTTATCAGCCACATATCTGATATTTCGAACCTGGAAATGAAGTTGACTTAGCCACATGTGGACAAGGATGGCAGGTGACAGATGCTTCGAGCGCCAAATAGTAAGAAAGCTTTCCTACCTTTGAGCTATCTGCTCGGCGACTGAAAAACACTCCTGCGTCATGTGACAAGTCGCCCATTCTAGAGGTAGTGTGGAATGACGACTCGACTCCTTTCTGGTCGTGCTATAGGGATGCTAGGCTAGCTCTTGTTTCTAAGGTTTGGTCGGTGCAGGCCTAAACCACATCGGCGGATGCGGTCGCCGACCTACTATTCGCTGTATGTTTCTACAAGATTCTGTACGTATCAGAACTGTATAGATGGTGTTGCCAGACTATCGTCCGTGTTGGTACCCGGGTTGTGGCAATCCTCCTGAAAGCTTCACATCGTTGCCCATTCGGCGAAGCTGACACGGTCGTCCTCCACGGGTTTGGAAGTAAGTAACAGCTGCCTGAAGGCCTAGCGAGTACCAAGCCAGAGCAGGTTACAGCATAAGAGCAAGTTTTCGAGTGAAGGGTTGGAGAGCAATAGTCAAGAACGCCTCCATGAGAGTCTTCGAATCGAAGCAACAAGCATTTATCAAGAGAGCCTCAACACGTATCGATAAAATGAAGTCCAGCCCAGTCCTGCTTAGACAGAGATATTCCAATCTCACTGACATGGAGCACTTGATCTGTTGCGTAGTTCAGTACCAGATCATCAGTCTCTACCAGGTATGCTGTACCTTGGTTGTGGTCGGTATAGGTCTAGAATGAAAACCACTGTCAAGAAATCGTCTTCGTGGCTCAGTTGGCTAGAGCGTTGGTCTCATATTCGTATGATCCAATCAAAGATTGGGATATCCAAAGGTCGTGAGTTCGAGCCTCACCGAGGACACATCATTTTTCTTTTTTAACTGAACAACTCCACCCTCAATAGTGCGGTAAACCTTAAATACAGCGAGGCAGATGTTCTTTATGGCTTAATGCCCTTCTTATCAAGTTCTTGTTTTGTTTGAAAGTTTCTTCATGCTTTATGCTGGAGATGGTTTTGAAACACAACAGCTCCATATCATCTGGAATTACCTAATAGGGCGCAGATGAAACAATAAGCTAAAGTTAACAAGTTCCTTGGCTTGAACTAGCGGTGGGCACCGTGGTGGGGTTGTGGGTTGTATTTTGAAACCGCCCAACGCCGGCGGCCGCCCTTGTTAGCAACTTAGCAGAGTCAAATAAGGGGTTCAGGGGGATCACTATGAGTATGAAGGACCTTTCATCCCTCGCTGTTTCGCTGTTGGATTTGTCCATCTTCTGCTCTCACCATAATAACCTTTGAGTACCTATTATGATGGAGTTGTTGTACGAGTTGTGGTACACAGCACAATTAATTATTCTCCCGGGTGACACTCTGAGCAAACCGAATACAGACCGCTACTCTCGAACTGCTGTGCACATGCTTGAAAAGGGAGGAGGAAAGACATGTGACTCTCTTGTCGATATCCTAGCGTTAATATGTGCCTACATTCCTCTTGTCGCACTCGTATGCTCCCGGCACCACCAAGAACCTGTATCTGCCTAAGTGCTGTGAATTGTGAATCCAGGCAAGCAAATTCATACAGAAATGTCTATGTGTGATGACTCTTCTTGCCAAGGCAACGGCATTTACTTGAGATCTCTTCCTTGTGAGCGGCGCTATGACCCAGGCCCCAGGCTTGTGTTTCTGCTGCACATCAGTCAGATTTATACAGCTTGTTGGAAGGATGCGAACTTTGGCAGATGACCATCATACCACCAGCCTGTCCTTTGATAGGTAGGTACCTGAGGCAAGGAGGAGATCATGGCCTGCCTACATGCCTGGCGCCTAAGACTAGCCGGTTTACTGGTGCTCGGTACAGTGGAAGCAGGGGTTCATGTTGGCAGCCTCCCAGATTCGACACCTACGCTGCTGTAGCTGAGGTACCTGCCTCTAAATGGCATGCATGCATGAACAGGCACAGGCACATTTTGGCGGCACAGGGGAAGGAGGAGACCTGGCGCCTGTCCACTATTTGGTAGATTGGACCTGCTAGGAGAATTGCTCATGTACTGGACTAGTCACTCGAAGGTACCACTGACTGGGTCCAGTCATCAAATGGAAGTCGGTTGCCTGCAATTTGCAACACAGCAGGTACCTACAGTTAGTGCAATGTACCACCAAAACCTCAAATTCAAGTTTAAACAACCACCCGAGAGGAACAAACAATTTGGATCCTAGTACCGCTGTACTCCCAATTTTCAAGTTCTTTATGCCTTGTTCAACTTTCTCCTGCCAACGCCTTGGAATTCTTGTAGACCTTCATGTTGCAAGGCTTCTCTTGCTAAGAGCTAGTTCTTGACGTCTTTCTTTTTGCATGCATGTTCGTTGTTGATCCCTCCCTTCACCCGATCGCCTAAGAACGGACGTTGCATTGTGTGTGTGCACTCTGAAGATAACAAGGAGAACCTACCTGAAAAGTCGACCGTGGGACAATAAGTCCAGTCGGGCTTGCGACCGACCCGCTGCGAATGGCAAGGAGTCCTTGAGTAAAACAGCACTGCGAGGGCCTCTTCGTGTTGATTGATTTCTGGATCTTCACTTCCTGCTCGGACATCAGTAGTCCAACAAGCCATCCACCTTGTCGACCTGTTTCACGTCGACCTTTCCCGCACTATGTCTGCAGCCGAGGAACCTGGCAGTGGCACTGCCTCTGAAATGGCGCCCCGAGTTGATTCGCCGACCAGTTCGGACAAGGATATGGTACGTGTAGCGGCTCACTGCAACGTTCAGGGAACACCACCGCCCGATTTGATGCGTTGACTCCTTGTATCTTGGGCTAACCCGGTTAATGCATACAGGATACCTTCGAAGACGCCGTTGACACTGGATCTGTCCGGTCGCTCACGAACCGCAAAGCTTCACCAGCAAAATCACCATCCGCCGGCGACGATGTGGACACTGTATCCGATGCGCCGGAGCCCGTTGAAGAATCGGACAAACAGAATAGCTTAGCGGCTGAGTTGGCAGCAGTCGAGCAGTCATCAGAAAAAATAAGTGATTCGAGCGGTTCTCCCATTGCGGACCCGGCAAGGAGTCCCAAGCGTCTTTCCCATGCTTCACTCGACAATGTAGACCTTGGAGATGGCCCCTCGAGCGAGCAACAGAAAGGTAGGTTAACCCCGAACGCTTAACGGCTTTTGCATGCGACTTTTGCTCACCCCAACCACAGAAGAACAGCCAGCTCCAGAACCAGAGAAGCTGCCCACAAAGAAGCTCTCCTTGAGCAACATCGCGTCATCCCTGCCATCCATGCCTTGGACGCCCTCACATGACTCACCTCCAAAGACGGGTCCTGCTCCTCCTCCTCCAACTACCACGATAACCCCTGCACCTGTCCCGACGCGTAAGATGACGAGCCCTTTCGCCTGGCTATCTCGGAATTCCACTCAGAAAGAAAGCCCGCCACCCCTCAACGGTACGGGCTCTCCCCGCCGAAACACGGCGAGCTCGATAGCCACAATGACAAGCAACCCTGAGATGATGCTCAGCAAATTGGATGAAGAGACCGATACGTCAGTTGCGAGTGGAAGACCCCGGCAATCGAGGAATAGTTTGCGGGACAGGTTCAAAATGGTGCGGCTACGCGAAGAAGCGGGCATATCGTTGACCAGTGGTGATGATGAGCAAACCCAGGGCGCTATTCCGGCACGATCGGCTACTATCGGTGTTTTGAGCCCAACCACAGAGGCAAAGGAGGCACCAAATGGCTTGCCTCCAGCTTCGCCACTTCCAGCTGCCGCAGATACGAATCTTGCGCCAGGCACTGTGTCTGGCGTTTCAGCTGGTCCCTCTACAATGGCCGATGCTCCTGTCGATTGGGATCTTTGGCAATCCGTGGTGTACGAAGGTCCGGCTGCCGTGGCACGTACAAGCCCCGAGGAGTTGAACCGGGCTATTGCTACTGGAATCCCCAATGCTATACGCGGTGTCGTCTGGCAAGTTCTTGCTCAAAGTAAAAATGAGGAGCTGGAGGCGGTATACAAGGAACTCGTATTGCGGGGGAGCGAGAAAGAGAAGGCCCGGAACAGCAACAGCACTGCTGCTAGTGTCCTCAGCAACGGGAACTTGGGTGCGGACAGAGAGCCAGCAGCGGTCTCATCCTCCTCGTCCGTCAAGTCAGAAGGGTCTGGTAGCAGTGGCAAGCGGCTACCAGGCACACCTCCTGAATTGTCCGAGGCAGCTATAAAAGCCCAAGCGCAAGCCGCTGCAGAGAGAAAGCGGAAAGAGAAGGAGGACGCCGCCGCACTTCTTAAGCTGGAGAAGACGATCCGCAGGGATCTCGGCGCCAGGACCAGTTACTCCAAACATGCCGCTGCCGCCGGCTTGCAGGAAGGACTTTTTGGGGTATGCAAGGCCTACGCGCTCTTTGACGAGGGTGTAGGCTACGCCCAAGGCATGAACTTTTTGATCATGCCGCTACTCTTCAACATGCCGGAGGAGGAAGCATTCTGCTTGTTGGTGCGGCTGATGAACCAGTATCAGCTGCGAGATCTCTTCATTCAGGATATGCCAGGCCTCCACATGCGTCTATATCAGTTTGAGCGCATGCTGGAAGACTTGGAGCCAGCTCTGTATTGCCATTTGCATCGCCGAGGCATATCTCCGCACCTGTACGCCACGCAGTGGTTCCTTACCTTGTTTGCATACAGATTTCCCCTCCAGCTGGTGCTTCGAATCTACGACCTCATCTTTTCTGAAGGCCTATCAGCCATCCTTCGATTTGGCATTGTCCTCATGCAAAAGAATGCGGCGACGCTACTGGGCATGTCTGACATGTCCCAGCTGACTACGTTCCTGAAGGACAAGCTTTTTGATGTTTATATCGACTCGTCCCCTAGCGCCGGCAGCATATTGGAGAACGGCTTCTTCGGTAGCAGCTCCTCTCATATCGACAAGGAGGTTTACCGGGCTGATCAGTTGATCCGAGATGCTTGCGAGGTGAAACTCACGCCTCAGCTACTCAAGGAATACACAACGGAATGGGAAGAGAAAACCCGGGCCGAAAAGGAGCGCGAGCAAGAGTTAGAGCAGCTCAGGACCGCTAATACTGCCCTAGCTATCAAGGTGCGGAAACTAGAGGAACGCATCGAAGTTAGCGACCGCGAACAGGCAGACATGGCAAACGACTTGATCCACACCAAGGTCGAAAACGAAGAGCTGAAAGATAGGAACGAGAGTCTAGTCGGCCAGGTTAAGGAGCTCCGGATAGTGATTCAGAAGCAGCCCGAGGAGCTCGAACAGACTTGGCAGCTCGAACGAGACGATCTGATGAAGCGCAATGCCAAGGTTCACGAAGAGAACGAGCGTCTCGAGAAGGAAATGCAGGAGTTGGAGAATCAGCTCGTACAGACAAAGATGCAGTACGCCGAGGTATGCTTGAACCGAGATCTTACAACCTGTACAAGGCCCTTGAGATATCTTGCTAACTATCATCACAGACAAATTCACAGTACGAAGCTCTGCTCAGAAAATGGCAGGATCTCAAACGACAGTTTGTCTAAGGACTTGTGGCTCATGTCATGTGTCAACCCTAGCACTCCCTGGGCTTTACCATGGCGCTCTCTGCCTGGTTTCAAGGAGCCAGGTTTTCCTGATGGCATTCACTCATCCAAGAATACTGACATCACATCGGCGGCGCACAATGATGGGTGGCGGACGAAACGGAACCCAGTTGGATGTGAGCAGAATAATGTCTTTCTTTTTCTTGCTCGCTTTTTTTTCTTCGCATCACGCCTCATATTGGTAATATGCATGCTTGTATTCACATCCACACCCATATGAGAGGAAAGCAACGGCAAATTTGTTTTTGTTTTGCGGCATAGCCGGCGTTTTGCAGTGGGGCGGGGGACAACGGAGAGAGAGAAAGTTCCAAATCGGCCGGGTCTTCTTTCTTTCTAACGGAAACGGCACCGGGACGGATGAAGCGCGTAGAAAAAGGTGATCGGTTGATTGATTGATTCATTGGCTCTTCATCCATGAAGATAACAGACACACACACACATGGCTGGAGTCTGTTCGTATGTATGTATGTATGTATTGTAAGGAGAAAGGATGGATGGGTGGATGGATGATGATGGATAAAGTAGCCAGCCAGACAGCCAGACAGCCAGCCTTTCGTAGGCTAGGGAGAGAGCAAGCAAGCAAGCAAGAAATGTCAACAAGCAAGCAAACAAGCAACCCATGAGCATCGGGTGGACAAGTCATGTTGGTCCGAAGTCGAGAGGAGATGGTTGTATTGTATAGCAGATCAAATGAATGAATGCAGACAGAGATGATGAACCGGTGCTGGATCTGTGTAGGAATGACAAATCCAAAAGACCCCAATCTCTCAAGGCCATAGCCAATGCATCATCCCATCTATATATAACCATTAGATGCTCGCATCCATCAAGAGATGGACAAGAGCATCCCCAGGTGTTTAGGAAACATAAGACTTTGGAGCAACAAGTATTTGAATGTTGCACTTCCTCTTCTACAGCAGCATAGGCACCAACAACAGCACAGATAGTCGGGTGATAGTGGCAGAAGAGGGAGGAAAGATCGTGACAATATTTCAAGTCAAAATCAAGTTCATATTGCCACAAACGCCAAGTTAGACGATCCTTTTTTATTGATCAAAGGCCTAGCAGAAGCGATCCCTTCCCATGCTGAAATCGAGCAGAATCCATGAACACCAGTTCCAGTGCGGGTAATATCGCAACGACGACCTCATACTCATATCCGTAGTGAACCTTGCATGCGCATATGCCTTGGTTCCTTTTTGTCATCCTCTGCATGCCTCCTCCTCCCCACGCCACGTCATGACAGACGCTTAGCGCATCTATTTGTGCAGCTTGCGCTGGTAGAAGGCGAGCTCCTCACCCTCCAGGATGTAGCCGTCGCAGCGGCCGCTCTGGCCGGGTCTGCTGGCAATAACAGCGAAGAGACGACCAGCCTCGAACTGCTTCTCGATGGCGGGCTCGACCTTGCCCTGGGCGGCGAAGCGGGCGGCCTGCTTCTTCTCTACGGCGCTGCTCTTCTTGGCAGTCTCCTCCTCAGCCTTGCCCTGCTTCTGCTGGCGTCTGCGGCCGATGGGCTGGCCGTAGTGGGCCTCGTACCACTGGCGGAAGGGAGCGGCATCGATCTGGACAACGGCGGACTTGGTCAGGGTATTGGTGCGGACCAGCTCGTTGTTCGAGGGATGGTAGGCGACAACGATGACACGGGTCTTGCGGGTGCAGCCCTCGGAGGCCCAGGCGAAGTTACCGGAGTCGAGGCGCAGGGCACGGTACTTGTGGTTGCCACCGCGGGTGCGGACGACGTGGACTCGCTTGGGGCCGATACGGGTGTTGGCCTCCTGGCGGCCGGCCTCGAAAGCGCGCTTCTTCCCTGGTGAGGAGGTCAGAACGTATGGTCATGCGAGCGGCCTGTGGCCAGCCCCATAATGCATACGGGCTTTCGACATGCCGAATGTCTCAATCTCTCGGGGAGAGAAGAGAAAGACAAACGGGGCTTGTTATTCATATTGGGGACGTACGGTAGTAGGCTCGCTTCGCACCGGTGGCGGAACGCTTGTGGCGGGAGTCTCGTGAAATACCCATGATTGCTGCTCGGAGAAAGAAATTTCCTGGTTAGCAGGCCCGATGATGGATGGGTGGTGGGATGAGGGTTGCGATGGAGTGGGAATGTCCTTGTGGTAGTAGGCCACGCAGAACAGGTGTGATAACTCAAAAGTGAGCAAAGCTGTATTGCATCAGAAAGCGTGTTCTCACTTACCTGATTATTGTTGCAATCGACCGAGGAGGATGCTTGGATTTGACGAGAATGAGGCGGCGGGAAAAGTTCACGAGAAGGAGGTTGTAGTATCAACTAGGCTTTCAATTTGGAGATGTGGGCAAGGCACTTCGCAAAAACTTCGGTTAGTGCCCTATTCAAACCGAGAAGGTACGTACACTCCATCATATCCACTACCTTATCTTATCTCCATCATCTTGTCAGCTTTCGATTAGCGCGTTCAGTGAAAAGTTGTGGGTCATTTTTTGCTAGCCAACTGCCAAACACGACTTCAGTGGCCATCTCTGGAGTCCGAACCCCTGAATCTTGATACCTGAGACATCAACGAATATGCTGTAGAGAATACTGCATAAGTACAAAATGCTTCTGTCTCAGTAGAATATTAGAAGCCTTAGACCGGAAGTTCTGTGATGAACAGACGTATATCGAGGTTGTATCATCATCTCCATACTTTTGGTCACTTGGAGTGATTACAGTCCTCACTGTTACGGTACCATAACTTACCTTCAGCTGAGGCTTCGCTTCTATCAAGGCCGTATGAGTGGTATTTCTCTATCTATATAACTGTAGACGCGATTAGGTTAGCAAAGAGAGCTTGAAACTCTTGGTCCAATCGCGCAAATGCTGTAGACACATCGGCCCGTTGCCATCATCGTCCTAAGGATCTTAGGAGTGACGACTTAGGAGTGACGAATATCAATAATGTCCACTTGTCGGTGAAGGTCAGCTCAACCATTGCACGTACAGAGGCGTCCCTGGGAAGGTCCTGTTTGTTTAAGAAGCCGGAGATCGCCACAGGGTGGGCGAGACCTAGAAGCCTGTGGAGGGTGAGGTACTTCGAGAAACGGAAGAAATACATGCGGAGAACAGGATGTGACATAGGACATATGTTAGGCCCTCTCTTTACGCTGTGTAAACCACGACGCAGCATGCCTGGCACATTGGGCGACCCGCCGATCCGGCAAAGCAAGAGCGTCAGGATTCAGCAGGGGCCAAGGTGAGGAGAAGATAAAACCCACGTGGGTGGGCGAGGCACAGCAGTATAAGGGCAGAATAAAGGTACGTAATCAAGACAAAGCTACATATCGCTGTCAAGGGGTGCGAGATGTTTTGAATGTTTGCCTCAAAGCTCTTCTCCATTCGTGCACCTCCGTATACAGGGGGTGTTGGTACCCAATCATGAGGCTCGGAACTTCACACATGCTCTGAATGGCCGCCGCGGGATACCAAGAGCTTGCCTGCGTTTTTTAGAGTATGGCTTTGTTGAGATTCAACAACTTCTTGACAATCTCCTCCCTTTGCCACCTCGAACATATAGAATCCATCGAGTGATGTGCCGGTCTCTTATAGCAGCGGAGTCGCTTGTATTATTCTCTTGTTGGAAGAGGATGAGACACGCAAGAAATGCATTTCCCGAAAGTCAGCCTACTCACGAAGTGATATCCAGCGGCTGTTTGGTAGGTGGCTTCTCCTTCTGCGTCAACCGTTGCTCTCCGTGTCGCAACAGCGCGTACTGCGCGATGCCGGCGTCTCCGACACGGATAAAGCCAAGCAGGCAGCATCTTCACCGTCGCTTCGTTCGCTGACTCGGCGCCCACGCTCTATTGGACGCTGATGGAGATATACTCTCGGCCTGGGCTACTGGCCGAGGTCAGACGCGACCTCGAAGCGTACGCGGTCCCGAGAGAAAGGTTTCGTGCTCGACGTCGGGCCCTCAAGACACAGTGCGCGCTCATCGTCTCTGTGATCAACGAGACGCAAAGGAACGCGCCAGGGCAACTCGTGCTTCCGCAAGGTCCTGGCCGACACGGTGCTCGACGGCAAGTACCTGCTGAAGAAGTCAACACCATAGAGCTTTCTACTGTACCTTCTCCGAAGAGCGACGCCGAGATGTATATATGTACGTGTGAGAGAAGAGTGGACTGGTGAGTGGAGCCTGATGACGAGTGAGAGTTAAGTATTTACCGAAGGTTAAGACTTCGTTGGTGCTTTTGGTGTTTGGGGTAAGAATGAAGGCAGACACTTTGGTAAGAGCTTACGTGTGTACTGTATGATGTACTGTATGCCGTACTGTGTCCGTGTACAGGTGTTTTGCCTGACGTGGTGTCTTACCAACTAAGTTGTCGACAATATGTCCAGCTGGATTGACAAATGCTCGATCGAAGGATCGAGCGAGTGATCTGTCCTTTCTGCCATTAACTCTTAATAATCACAAGACATGACCAGTTGTGTTCGCGAGAGAGTAATAAGAAGTTAAGAACCCCATGCAAGCCCGCGGCGCAAAGCCTTGAAATTAGTAAGCTGTTCAACTTGGCAAGACTGCGTCGTCTGAATTACGCATCATAGCTCACACAATGTATCTGTATCACGTCCTGCGAGTCTGGCAGTTCATCCGGTATAAGACGGAAGATTGCCTCGTTAATTGCTATTAACTAGAGAAACACTCACGCCTTCTTGGTAACTTGCTCGTCGTCCGCTCGCCGGGCGAAACGAATCTGAATCATGAGTAACAATGGGCGCACAATCACCCGCTTGAGACCATCCTTCACTTGCGTGCCGTGTAAGCGTCGGAAGGTAGTCAACGCACCTCCCACCGCTCTCGGTCGCATGCTGATGTCTCCGTCTTCATCAGGTCAAATGTGACAAGCAGAAACCAGGCTGCCAGCATTGCGCTAAGATGGACGTCGTCTGCTTTTACGACACCACCGCGACTGGCATGACAAACTCTTCGCAGCAGAATGTGTCGCCGCAACAAGCTATAAGCTCCTCCTCTAACTCTTCCTCATCGTCCTCCTCCTCGTCAAAGAGACGGCGCGTGTTCCTGGAAGGGGACGATTTCACAAGTGGCACGAGCAATCGCCCACCACAAAACAGTGATATGGATATGCCGAGCGGGATTCCTCCACCTATGGTATTCGGAGGCAGCGATGTAACTATGGTGACCGATGTAGGGAACCACTCCCGGATCGCGCCGGAGTCCTATGCAAACCCCGACTCCATGTTAGACGGACTGCCATGGGATGATCTCCATGAACTCCATGGCCTCCAGGGTTTCCCAGCCACTGATTCCGGGTTTGATTTCCACTCAACCAACCTCCTACCCACCCCGCCCTTATCCATCGACCATGTTACAGGCACAGGTTGGGAGGAGTGCCCACCCGAATTCGGCTGGTTTTACAATCAGGGGTCGCATATCTCAGATCTGCAATCCGGAACATGTCCGACGCCACCACCTCCGGCGGTGACCCAGTTGTCCGAGGCCGAGAAGGACATGACGGCTCAGAACCCCCCGCAACCGCAAGATTCTGGGAACAAGTCTCTTCACCGACCCACCGGCCCTGCATTCTGGGCGTCCCTCGGTGGTTCGGCGGGGGGCAGAAGCCGCCTAACTGACGGCGAGCGTTTCCGGCATGTGCAGCAGAAAAAGTACCTGGACCGAAAATTCAGCGGGCGTCGCCTCTCGAAACTTCACCAAATGGCGCGTAGCATTCCCCCAAAGGCATCATGCGATGTCTTGTTGCAATCGTTCCTGATAGGCGTGCACCCTCTACTGCCTCTGCTCGACGTCGAGACGTTCCTTGCTCGTTACGACGACTTCTGGAGTCAACGTAGCCAGGAGCGGTTCTTGGATCGTGGCGAGTACGACTCTGCTCGTATTCCGTTCCTCGGTCTCCTATGGGCCATCTTGTACTGCGGCGCCGTGGCCACCCCAAGTCCTCTCCAGGACAAAAGCTCTCCCCTCCGGACCCCCGTGTCCGAGGCATTTCTAGCTCGTCTCAAGTCCAAATTCAATGAGACGCTGTCATTGTCATGTTATCATGAGGTAGCAACCCTTGATGGACTTGTTGCTTCGGTATTGGTCTTCGAGTGCGACCCTGACATCGATGGACTTGTCGGCGGGCCGTTGGGTCTTTCACGCTTGGTCCAGGTGGCCCAGACACTGGGCCTTGACAGTGAGAGTTCTTGCAATGGTGCTTCTCAGAGCGAGGCGGAACGTAAGACGGGTCGACGGGTATGGAAACATATTGTACACCTCCAGGTTATGAGCACCTTCACATCGGGGGGCCCTTTGCCTTCACAAGGCGGTGAAATAGACGCAGATGAAGGCGATCGCCACGAGTTATCAGATGATATGTCGTCTTCCACGGCTCTCATCCTGGCCGCAGGTCGTCACGAGATGACCCGCACACTGCGGTACGTGGTTAATAAGTTCTCAGACGCTCACAACGAAACGGAGGCGGAGAAGGCCGAGGCCATTGAGCGACACGTCGCAAAGTTTCACAACAAGATTGATGACATGATCGCCCGGCTATCGGCGCGTGGTCTTCCGGAGCAAGGCCAGATCCCATCGCAGCTCTTCGAAGCCAGTTCGCTAAGAAATTCACAACTGTACGGCGACTTCCCTCGGCAACAGACCGTGCTGAACTCGTTCGCCCGTATATTGCTCTCCATGATGAAACATCACATTTCCATCGTCGCCGGCCGCATGCTAGGGGTACCCTTGAATGGTTTAATGCCGAACTGCATCCTCTTCCTGCATAATTACCTCCACGCCTCCCAGCTACCGGCTTTCTACCCTTATCGCTGGCTCATGCCGGGTAAGTGGCAGCCACTACACGAATGCTTCGTCGTGCTCGAACACCTGCAGCAGTCTGGCCAGGGGTACGATGTCCAGCTTTTGCACTATCTACTGAACGAGATCTTCGACCTCTTCGAGGCCCGAGGGGATAGCGATGAAAGCTGTACCATGGAACCCTGGCAGCGAGCTGCCTCTGATTTATACGCAGGGCCGTGGTCTATACTGCGAGAAGTCTATGATAATATGGAGGGAAGGAAGTGTCAAGATGGCGAGTCTCTCAGCAGTGAAGTACCTCTTCAGCCACCGGCATCATCCCATTCTCTGCATAGGCAAAGAAGAAGGGATTTCGTTATGTCGTCGCAGAGTAGCGGCAACTTTTATCCAATGCCCCAGCCAGAACATGAGGTCAAAGCCGTTGGTCCGTCGGCCAATGATGCCACATGGACGAAACTGTCAGGCGTGGACACCGCATTGGATCGACCACCACCGCAGAGCTCCGTCGCTTTGAAAGATCCTCGGGGCCCGAGTCGAGGCGCTCAGGAGCACTATAATCGATCACCACTTGCTAGACACTCACAAACCGTGAGGGGTGGAAGTAATGGCGGTGCTTCCCCGTCTGAGATACAGTCAAGCCGTCCAAAATCACCCCGGCGACACATCAGTCATCATAGCTATGGTAGTGATGATGGTGCAGGTGGTGGCACTGGTGATAGCTCTGGTGACGACTCTCAAGACGATACCGATGAGCTCGAAAACATGTGGAATGACTTCATTGCCTTCGATCGATCACAACTCTCATAATCCCGTCACCTACAAGTATGCGGAGTCATTGCGATGTCTCTCTGAAATCTGCAGTTGCGTACAATTTGAGCAGTGAGCATGTATTCCGCTGCGTACACTTGGATAGACTTGCAATCATCGGTTGAGATACATTATACAAAATCCCAACCAAGGTCACGCTTTAGAGACCTAGTTGCTCACGGGGTTTGACCCGGCGGTCCACGACTTGGGCTGGGCAGGGGCCATCGGATCAATGCGTTGTTCAACGTTGTTTGTAATACCGAGAGGCAGGGAAGTATAATATTTGGATGACTAACTACTCAGCTTGTGGTGTATCTGCTATTCTACAACTGCCCCTCCTAATATAGACCAGATCATACGCACTGACGGGACGAAAATTGATACTTACATTCTCTATAAGCTGCCACGCAATTGGGAAACCCATACGATCAATACGATTCCTTCTAGAACCTTACTTGAAAGAGCTGTCATGATCTCGGCCGACAGGTAGGCCCAAACATCCAGAGGCTGCTGACACACCCGGTTCCCGAAATACAATCAATACTCGAGCCAAGCACCACCAACCCCCCGGAACCCCCTGCTAGCAGCATCAGCCCGTGTACTTGGAAAAAACCTCAGCCTCGGCCCTCGCATACTCTGCCAGGATGGTCTCTCGGCGCCTGCTCGACCTAGTCTTCACCACGCAGGGAAACGGCTTGGGGCAGACGAGGAAGCCCTCGCTGTAGCCCGTCTCGGGATTCGTGTCGATGGGAACTGCCCGTCCTGTCGTCGCGTCAATCTGGGGCGCGAAGTCGAATCCCCAGAGGAGCTTGGCGACGCCCAAGAAGAGCTCCCGCTCGGCCAGGTGGATGCCCGGACAGATGCGGCGTCCGAAGCCGTAGGTATAGTGGTCCCTCGCCCCGGGGTCGGCCGAGGCGGCATACTCGGCCGCCGGTCTCGTCCGGCCCTCGTACCTGTCGGGATCAAACCGGTCCGGATTGGGATGCACGCTCTCGTCGTGGTGCAGACCCCAGACGTTCAGGAAGACGGTGGTGCCTTTGGGCAAGAAGGTCGTGGTATCGCCGTCGTCGTCGTTCTGGTGATGATAGTCCTGAGAGAGCGCGTGGGGGAAGCCCAGGGGCGTGACTGGCCGCCACCGCATGGCCTCCTTGATGATCATGCTGACGTATGGCAGCTTGTCGTAGTCGGCCCACACGGGCGAGCGGTCTTCGCCACAGACTGCGTCGATCTGTGCCTGTGCCCGCTTCTGGACATCGCGGTGGACTGTCATGGCTTGGATGACGACCAGCATCATGGTCGATACCGTGTCTGATCCGCCTTCCATGAGCACGCCGCCGAGAAAGTCGAGCTGGTTCGGTGTGAGGCGCAGCTTTTCCTGATTGGCCATGACGCTGCCGAGGAGCGGTGCCTCAAGGGGAGGGGAGGGTGTGGAAACCCTGCCGCGCATCGTCGAATAGAGGGCCTTCATGCGCTGGCCCACGTGAAGGGACCTCTGGACCCAGTTGTTGAAAAGAGACTCGGGCAGGTACTTGAGCACAGGAAAGAAGTCGACGGGCGGAGTAGCGCCCACCTCCATGACCTCGGACCAACGATCCATTATGTCGTACAACTCGACCAGGTGCGGCGCCTCGACTGTCTCGGACCGGACTCCGTAGACGATGCCCATCACGATGCTGTTGCTTGTCCGTCTGGGGTGGAGCATGTACTGCTCGGGCCTCTCGGCAAAGTCGCGCATCATCTGCGTCTGCTCGGCGTCCACGAGCCGGAGGTGCCGCCTGTCGCATATGCCCTCGTTGAAGCACCGGTGCAGGATCTTGCGGAACGTCCTCCACGTCTCGTCGTATCGCATCACCAGCAGGTGATCGCCCCTGGTGATGAGGTCGTGGGACACGTAGGACGCCGGCCGGTCGCTGAAGATGGAGCTCCTCTTGTCGACGAGCTCCTTCACGAGGCGCCGGTCCGTGATGACGGCGGCGGTCGTGGACGGACCCAGCCTCAGCATGAACAGGCCGCCGTAGGTCCTGGACCATTCCGTGAATCTGCGATGGGCCCCCGTGCTCGGAATCTGGTGCAGGTTTCCGATGATGGGCAACCCGCGAGGGCCATTCGCCTTGTGTCTCCGGCGGTTCGAGGTGGCGGCCCTCCTGAGAATGAAGACTACGAGGGCCACGGCGCTGGCGAACACGGGGTAATGGTAGTACTTGATCAGCGTTAACGCCAACATCTTAGTCACCAAGGAACTGTGTCGTGGTACAGGATTATATTCGTTCTGTCAAGGACAATAAACGTACAAACACGTACACAAATCTATCTATACCGAGACCCAAGACGAACGACGAGTGCTCTGACAGGACCCTCTCTCTCTGTATTATCATCATGGCCAAGCTGCACTGCTAGGCTGTCAACCCAGAGCTTCGGGTCGATCTAGGGGTTATCGCGGCTTGATTCCCGAAAGGCTGAAAGCTGAAACCGACTCGGCCGGAAACTAATGCAAAATATAGCCAACTATGACATGCACACATATAACAGCGAATCCTTCGGGGCCACTCCGAGCAAGAGGAGTGGTGAGCCAATGTCAGCTTACCGATAGAGGCCAAGATTTTCGATTTGCCTGGGCGTCAATCCGGGGCTAATTTTCTCCTTTCATTTTTTGTTTTCTTTTTCCTTTTCTCGTTTCAGTTGCCTCGGTGGACTTTTTCCTAGCCGTGGCGTACAGGGATCGGTATCTGGGGCTGGGGGAATTATTGCTTGATATCACATTTAGTGACTCCTCGATTAAGTGTCGTTTGTTCTTGTGATTGGCAATTGACATATGGTCGGTCACCAGATGATCAAAAGTCCACATGGCTGTCTCAACAACATGACATGGTGGGGATTATGTTACATACATACATGTTTTGCCTCACTCCGTCTCGTCTCTTTTCTTATTTCTTCTCAGCTCCACTAGATAGATTTGTATCGCGGAAATAGAGCCTCTGCCGCGCCGCGCGTGACCGAGTGCGCCACTTCGGGCTCCATGACGCACTGGCCGAGCATGTCGACGTGCGCGTCGATCGTCTTCTTCGGCGCGTAGGGGAAGTCGCTCCCGTAGAGCACGTGGCCGGGCTTGGCGAATTTCAGGAGCAGATCGACCGTCAGCGGGTTGCCCGACAGAGCGAGGTCGAAGTAGAAGGACTTGGCGTCCTCGAGGAACTCGGCCGGCTCCTTCTGGCTGAGGCGCGTGTCGTAGGTCAGATGGGCGGCCCGGATGGCCAGGTAGGGCAGGGTGCCGCCGGCGTGCGAGAGGATGATCTTGACGTTCTGGTACTTGCGCACCGTGCCCGAGATGATCAGGTCGACGGCCGTCCGGGTGGTCTCGTGCGGGTAGTCGATCATGGGCTGCGGCAGCGCGGCGTTGACCAGGTTCGTATCGACGAGGTGGGTCGGGTGCACGAAGACGACGGCGCCGCGCCGGTCCAGCTCCGCCCAGAGCGGCTCGAAGTCCGCATGGCCCAGGTAGTGGTTGTCCTCGCCGTACCGCGTGTACAGGGTGACGCCGTCGGCGCGCAGCACGTCGAGCGAGTAGGCCACCTCGGCGAGGACGGCGTCGAGGTTGTCGTCGACGAGCGGGGGCAGCGCGGCGAAGAAGCCGATGCGGCCCGGGTGCGCGTTGCGCAGCTCGGCGGCGCTGATGTTGACCTGGCGCGCGAGATCCGAGGCCGCTTGGCCGCGCAGAATGGTCACGCCCGGTGCGGTGAGGGACAAGATGGCTGTCTCTGTGTCGTGCTCACGCATCAGGTCCAGGGTTGATTCGATGCTCCATGCCGGTAACACCCATCCGGATGGGTCGCCGCCAGATGCATTATAAGCTGGGCCGCCCCTGTCAGTCAAAGTGTAAATGAATCGAAATGATGGCTTAGAATAAGTACATACCGTCGATATAAGCTTGAGGGATGAAGTGGTGGTGGACGTCGATTCGGCCCATGGTCCTTTAATCGGTGACGAGTATTTTCTTTGCAAATTAACCAAGTTACGCAGGTGGCAAGGTCAGGAAATTCAACAGTTGCTTCTAAACGCTTCGCGACGATGATTAAGGGAATTGTTGGATAGCACACTCTCCGACGAGGCATTGCTGATATTTGAACAGGGCGTATTATTTATTACACGCATTTATAATTCAATAAAATAATAAGGTCGGATCGCACGACAGAGCGACTGAGACCGAGACGCGACCGCGCCGGATCCCACGGATGCATCATGCACCTCTTTCGGTTGATCGGTCAGACTTTAGTACATTGTAATGCATCACCATTCAGCCAGTAATTTGGTATAATACATGGGAAGCTGCATACCTGCTTTCAGTGTATCATCGCAGGTGGCGCTCTTTTCTACAGTATCAGCATCGGATCTTTCGGTATTGAATTTTTGCCACAGTCATTGGCCAGCACCAACCCCGAACGCGCGAGATCGTCAACTTGCTCCGGCTCGATGGGCGACTCGGGATGACCAGATGGATGCTGCGGCAGGGGGACGTACGACTACGTCACGCGGGCGAGCGACTGACTGACTACCTGGCCGAGCTCAACAACATGTCGCAGAAACGCCCGAGGCGTCACCCGAGCCGGGACGCACGCACCCCGGGCTACGAGCCGAGCGGCGTGGGATCTGTCAGAGCATGGCGGCGAAAAGGCGTAAAAAAGTGCCGGAGCTCAAGAAGTGTCATGCCGAATACCAGAGATCGCGTGCCTTTGTTACAACAACACTCGAGCGGCCTTCCATTACCTGAGCGCCGTCCTCAATGAGCCACAACGCAAGCGCGGCTCCTTGCCTGCCGGAGGCGTCGCGTCACCTTGCCGGATGGCCGCTCCATCCCCGGCGGCGGGACACCCGCGTAGGAATGGCCATTATCTACCACGTGGACTTCAACCCAGACCTTTCTTCCCAGATTGCATGCCCGAGCGGGTGGATGGATGGATGGAGCGCGAAAAGGCGCCACCCAGGAGGAGAAGGCAGAAGAATCATGAAACCACTTCTTCGTGCAAGCTGCATCGGCACTGATCAGGCGTATATGGAGCTTCTACCTCATGCTGGCGTACTTTGTGTGCGTCGCTGCGACTTCAAGACCGACACGACGGATGAGGACATGCGATAAGGATGGGATGACATGGTCATTGCCATGTTTACCGTCTCAGCGAGACCGAGGACATCTTGATGATCCTGGCTTTTACTTTAGCAGTGCGATACATTGTGAAATTTGTATATACCCGTAGTGATTAAGCATCGATAGACATGGCGCACATGTGACAGGATTGAGTCGAGATGAAGACAATTCTTGTTGCCGAACTGGAAAACCCTATCTACTTGACTCCCTACGAGTAGAGCCTGTAAGAGAATATGCAATTAACTTACAGCGATAAGTTTCTTATATGAGACAATATTGAGTTTGCGGTATTAAAGTCGTAGGTCAAGAGCTCCTGACTGTTGATCTGAAATCCCATTCATTCACGAACAGTTGAAGAGGCCCAATAGACTATCTAAAGTAAAATGAATCCTGATGGTATACAAAGAGGTACTACTATGAAATGCTATCTGCCTACGCTGAACCAAAATACAAACTAAAAACACTAGGTTAAGACAGAAAACTGACCTCATATGTGCGCCCTATTATGCGTATTTGCTGAGTTCTGGGTCATACTTGCTGCATTCGGTCACAAGTTCCTTCCAGACCTTCTCCTGGAACGACTTTCCAGCCGCTTCATCGAGGAAAGGGATTTCGCCTCTGGGGAAAGCAATGAAGATTTTAGTATATGAGGAAGAAAGTGGGGTTCCTTGGGGGAATAGAATTGAAGACTCACGACTGAACGACGTTGTTGGCCAGGAACTTGCCGTGTGCCTCGGGCCCCACCACCGCCGACGCGTAGATTAGCGTGCGGGCGCCTTCGGAGACGTGCCGGGCCGAGACCTTGCGATACACGTACATGAGCGGCTTCAACCACGCGGGCAGGTCCTTGTCGAAACCCGTCTGTACGAGGCCCGGGCACATCTGGTTCACGATGACCTTTGGAGGATTATTGTCCTGGCCCACCATCTTGGCCAGGCCCCGGACGAGCACGTTGACCATGAACTTGGTGTCCTGGTACCGCGTCATCGGGTTGTAGGTCTTCTGGTCGTCCCAGTGCTGTATAATGGTCTTGTCGGGCGCCAGGGGCTTCTTGGCGAGTGAGTGGCTGTTCTGCATCGAAGAGCCGACGAAGCTCAGATGTGTAGCGGCACCGCGACGCTCGGCGGTCGATATGAGTAGTGGGAGGAGGCCGAGCGATACCAGGAAGTGGGTGTAGACGTTGACTGCGCACAATTCACGAATTAGCATGCACATTCATACGCACACAAACGACCAACACGGACGGGCTGCTCTCACCTTGCATCACGTGCTCGTGTCCGCTTGCGCTCTTGCTGTACCTGAGAACGTTGGTCCCGCCATTGTTCAGCAGGATATCCAGCTGTGGGACCTCGTTCTTGACCTTGCGCACAAAGTCTGCACCTGATTGGAAATCATCGAGGTCGAGAGGGAAGGCCTCGACGATGGCATCCGGGTTCACTTTCTGCACGGTTGGGTCTGCCTTGAGCTCGGCAACGGCTTCTCTGCCCTTGGCTTCGGATCGTACGGCGATGATAACGCGGGACGCTTTGAGAGCCAGGAATTGCCGGGCCGCCTCAAGCCCCAACCCAGCGTTACCGCCGGTCACAATCACCGTCTTTCCCGTTAGATCTGTCCCAGGAGGAGTCGGAGGAATCGGTGGTTGCCCCATGGTAACTATCTGAAGGACACAAACTAATCGTTGTCTGTATTTTTTTGGTGTCCTCTGTGTCAGCAAAGCTATATATTGGAGAGATGATCTTGCCGCGGCATGTTGTTTATGTGTAGCACGATCATCGTGACAAAAACCATGGGTGACGGTTGCCCATGGTTGCCTGTGGCGTTTCTCGGCCGAGAGAAGCTAAGTGACAGGTCCCCTGAATTGGTAAGTTGTGTAACACCCATGATAGCTTCTTTGCTTATAAATCAGCGAGCCTCCCTTTCAGCTTTCGGCATTGTCATGAAAGAAAGATGAGACTTGGCAATTTTATGCGGCCATGTTGTGAATGTGAAGGATAGACAAATTCGACAGTCCGTTGAGAGAAATCGACTGACACAGAGTGCATCCTTTTCTCTCCCAGATCTACCTGGTCTACACCCCTGCAACTTACTGCATGCCAGACTTCAGTGACCTCTACTTGTATTTACAGATCCCTCCGCATACGCGAGGGAGGAACAGTCGCGAAACTAGAGCCCGTAAGTGAGGCGAGAGGTGGTATCTTGGTCCTGTATACAAAGCATGCAGTTAAAAGCCCTTGCTAACCACGTCCCGTAGCCCCTGGGAGGTCTGCCTTAATGGTCCGGACGTTAAATACTATCATCATCATCATCCTCATCGTCCCATGTCTTAGTCTAGGTACAGGCTATCTACAGGTGTACTACCGGATGATGATCTTGGGTGCCATTGCCAAGAGATCTATGCCTTGAAGGGGTCTAGCGCATCTATGATCCTGGGAGATCTTGTCAGATCGCACCCTCCTTCCCCAGCTTGGCATCGAGTTTTTGCATCCTTCGTCTTGCATGTCTTACCACGTTGGGGTCCCACTATTCTAAGCTCAGATTCTGGGGTCTGGTTACCTATTTAAAGCAATGTTCGAGTCTTCGAGATGCTTGAAGTTCTCCGGCCGAGACAGTCCTACTTACTATCGCGAAGCCGTTTGCTGTGAAACAATCAAATTAAACTAACATCTCGACAGCTAGATACTTGTTGCAGACTTGTACTTGTAATAGGGGTCTACAAGGTTCAATTCATACAATCAACTTGGATATGTTTGTTGCCTGTAGAAACCTCCATACTGGGCATCAGAAGGAACCGGCTTCATTTTATAACCCATGTGTATTCTACCATGTAACTACGAAATGTGAGCACCCCCTCGGCCGAGGAAATTATGCTCAAAATGCCATGCCGAGTGCATCAAAAAGACTGAGCCGTCAGACATTGGGCATATGTCTGGTGAGGTTCACTCACTCATACTGCCACTGTTCATACGTTTAAACCCACTATAAGTTCCGCCATACCACCCAGAAACACTGTCCGGATCACGGGCTGCAGCGCCGGCGGCATAAGCCAGCGGCGCATTCGTCGAAGCCGGCGGGTAGGTACACCGTCATTTCGCGACCGCTGGCAAACATCGTCCAAGATCCCCCCGCCTCTCTTCACACCACAACCAATCCCTTTTGTCAGTAACCAAGCCGGTATCTTTTGGCGTCCCATGCCCAGATCCTGAGTTGCATTGAACGAAGCAGAAGTAGTCGAAGCCGGCGCCCTATCCTCGAAAGGCTTCCCCATCGTGTAAGATTTAGTCGTTGGTTGATGCCTCGCTTCTGAAATGTGAAATTTAGACCCCAGTAGTAGATGCTGAGATCAACAGATGGCAGTCACTCGTTCTAATCTGAGTCCTTGCGAAAGTTCGGTTGGCGGTAGTGATGGTATATTACCGACGCCAAAAAGGGAGCGAATGGAACGTCGCAAAAGCCGGCCGAGTACTCAGATATTCCGATATTATGAATCGACACCCCAACCAGGAGCTAGAGATCCCTCTGGGGAGACAAAAGACCTCTCTGGTCAGAATAAGCCAGTCCCGTGTGACTGACTGCACGTGGTTTCAGCCCAGAGTTTCTTCCTTTTTGGTGAGCTCTGGCTAGCGCCCGTGACTCCCTATGATTGCCATGCATTCTCGACCAGTTGCTCAGTCCTCCACGGTAGTACCTTACGGGATGATTACTCAGTGCGTCTTGACTACACGGTCTTGGCACTTTCTCGGCCGAGAGACGCTTCAAAGCCTGCAAGTACCTAGCAACGCCATGTGCCATCGTTACCGCCGGTCCGTCAATTCAGGAAACACACCCGGGACGGGCAGACGTTCCTAATTGTAAGTGAAACCCAAATCAAGATGCGATAGTAGGTATACCGACTTCCTCGTCTTAAAGTATTGGACAGATCCCTCGATACCTTCCAGGTCAGAGTGGAAAGTGGAGCGGCAAACACGAAAGGACGGACAAGTGATGATAAATGCGGGAAAGACTCAAGTAGTTCTTAGAGCATAGATGGCATCGGCACTCAAGTAGGTTAGGCAGTTATGCAACGCACCCTCCTGTCAGCAGGCTTCATATAAACCAAAAGAGACCGGAGCCTTATCTGAAATCAGATGATACGTCCATATATGTATATGTATATATATATGTACTGCCACTGTATCTACAGCCTCATCTCACGCCCCAGCCGTGCTCGAGCAAGCTAGTAGCCTGCTCGAGGCTCAGGCCCACCGTCTCGGGATATATCCACCAGACGGCCACCCAGCCCAGGGCGCAGACGGCCCCGTACGACAAGAAGGTCCAGGTGGCGCCCATCGCGTCCATCAGGGGCAGGAACGTCAGGCCGACGACGAAGTTGGCCAGCCAGTTGGTCGACGTGGCGAGCCCGCTGCCGATGGACCGCACGCCCAGCGGGAAGAGCTCGCTCTGCATCCAGGGCACGTTGCCCAGCCCGATCGCGTACGCGGCCACGTAGAGCATGATGTTGACGAGGATGAAGACGGCCGCACCCTGTGTCAGAACGGGTGTGTCGTCGCCGTCGCGTGCAGCCATCACAGGCGGCGGCGTTGACGACGGCGACGACGAACCCGTGGCGCTGAATCCGTAGGCCGTAGCTATGAGGCCCAGTGCCATGAGCGGGATGGAGTAGAGCAGGATCCGCCGTCGGCCTATCTTGTCAATGAGGAGAAGTGCTGCCACTGTGAATACGAAGTTGGTAGCTGCCACGGTCAACGACGTCAACGTCGGCTCGGTGAAGCCAAGCATGAGGAAGATTGTTGCCGAGAAGTACATTAGCGAATTCTAGAATGGTTAGCAAATCAAACTGCACCGTTTCAGAAAGATGTTACGAAATGCAGCATCGGTGCCTGAAAGTCACATGGTAAAGTGAGAGCGAGCGGATACATACGAAGCCACATAACTGCTGCAATCCCTGTAGTAGACAGGCAATGGTGAGGGCCCTCCTATTCTTGGGCACGAAGAGCAACTCACGCCAACCCAGAAGCCAGCTGCTACGACTCTTACCGATGCTGTCACCGTTGCCTCCAGCCCTACGTAGACTCGTCATCTCCTCCTCCTCTCGCACCTCGATCTCGATGTCCTCGAGTACGGCATCGGCCATCTGGATGGCAACGGGGTTGGACCCGGACGTCTTCCGTATGATCAGGCGCGCCTCGTCTGACCGGCCGGCTTTGACCAGCCACCGTGGGGTCTCAGGCATGAACAACAATAGCACACATTGTAGGACCGCGGGCAACGCACCCAGGCCGACCAGTATTCTCCAGCCCGTCCTGATGCGTGCTTCGGAATTATTCTCTGCGCCAGCGGACGTGAGCAGCCAGCCGAGCACATAGGCAACCACCTGGCCTGTGGTAATGGACAAGACGTTCATCGTAACAACCATGCCCCTGTGCGAGGCAGGCGCCAGCTCGGCCAGGTACAAGGGCGTGACAAAACTCGCGGCACCGATGGCTAACCCTACGATCGAGCGGCCGAGCACCATATGCGAGACCGTGGTGCTCAGGCTCTGGATCAGGGCGCCGAACACGAAGAGGACATCCGCTACCAGTATTACAGGTTTGCGACCCACGCGATCGGCTAAGATGGACGATAGAGGCGATGCGAAAAGCGCGAAGAGGGATGTCGAGGAGGTGATGATGGACTTGTCGAGCGAGGTCAAGTCGCGGCTTGAGAGAGATGTACCGATGGAGACAAGGGTCGCAGATATGACTCCTGTGTCATCTTTATCGCATGATGCGTGTTAGTTGGCTGTGCCTCGTCAGGTCGCAGAGGGAAGAGGGAGCTTGGGACAGAGCATACAGCCGAATAAAAGACCACTTATGCCCGCAGACAGCGTCAACAACCATACAAAGTACCCCAGTCTGCCAAACCTACTGATCTGGCTCTCTTTGGCGCCCTCACTGCCGCCATCTCCAGTTCCAGCTATGGGCTCGCGCTCATATTCGTCTCTTGAGTTGTCGAAATCGTCGTCGTCGATGTCTTGCTGCGCGAGCAGTGGTGCACCCGCCAGCGTCCCCATGTCAGCATTATCCACCGCGGTCTGGCTCCTTTAATCGAGATTCAAACGTAGGGTAGAACTTGGGAAAATTATGTCTCCAAGAATATAGGCATGGCATTCATCATATCCAAGCGCCAGCTGGAATCGCAAGTTCACAACCTGAAGACGACGATAGTCCTGATGTTTGACTGCAAGTGTTTCGAAGTTGAAAGCGGGTCCCAAGTCCCAAGGCTTGGTTTCAGCTGTCAGCCACCAAACGAGTCAGGTGCTCGATGATTACTATTCGAAGCGACATCTCTTTGAGATACTCTTTGTCACTATAGAAACAGATCGCCATACTGGAAGTCTGCAGTGGCAAGACTCTGGATTGATTGAACAAGAATCTCAGGAATTAGATGTGAAGAACGAGAACGAAATCTGAGTTTAAACCCAGGAATGATAGTATTTTTACCAACCCATCCGTGCCTCCTCCAACATACCCTGTAGGTAAAGTTTGGTCAGGCGCCCTCAACCCCTTTTCCTTCTGTCTATTTAGCATCGAACTTGCACTTTGCTTTACGATCATTGTGGTCATTGAAGGCACCCCCAGGCTGCTGTCCACGCAATCGCGACTGCGAAGAGTAACAAGAATGCTTCGGCGGTAGGAAAACTTGAAAACCCAAAGCCAACCATGGGCACATGGTAGTCAACCAACTCTCCTGTTTCCCTTTGCCACGTCCTTACGACCGTCGGCCTGGAATCTGCCGGGCTTCTAGTCATGTGGTCGTCAGTGGGAATTTCCGAGGCCGTAGCCTTCACTCTGAGAGAGCTTGAGACCAAGCTACGTTGGCTTTGGCGTTCCGTAGCAGCCATTTCCAAGGGGCCTTTTGGCACGGAGGAATAGGAACCGCTGCCTGCCAATTTATAGGACTGTGGCATATATCCATAACCTTCGGCAAAGGCATGCTTTCTAACGATCCGGTACAACTTTTCCCCAAGATGCTGGGCATCAAAAGGTGACCGGAGTTTGGGGCAGCAGGTGGCATCTGAAGAATTCCAGGAAGCCTATTTGCTGATCAACTCCAACACAGAACTTGGAAGAGGGTATCCAAAGTTGTTTGCATATCGGATGTTAGACGACTTACCGGTCTGTCAGATCCCTGCGGGCTGTCTTCTCGTAGAGGGCAAGTGCGCATATGTTCTACCCTCGTCTTGTCCCTTCTCAGTATTGTATCTAGTTCAGCGTTTGCCGTATTATCGGTGACCTCCCTCTGCGCGTGGCACACCGGGGTCTCGGCATCTAAGCGTAGGAAGCTTATTGTCGCTGACAGGGTCTCCGGACTCTCGGTCCTGGTCGCTGGATCGCCGACTTCATCTAGCTTTTGTCCTCCCGGAAGAGCATGCGCGGCATGAGTTTTGGCCCCCTGTGAGGAAGTCACATCAGATAAAGGTTGGGTCACTTGGTCTTTGAAACAGCTTGAACTTTACATATATCGCCGCAAAGACAAGGCCACCGATTACCAGTGTGACAACGAGGATGGCGAACGCGACAAGGACCGCCCAACGCACCTAGGATGGCAGCCGCTTGAACAGACACCATCGGTGTGGATCGCACCAGGCTCCCCAGCGTTTCTTGTCGATGCCCCACGGGTCTCCTCTCTGGTGGTATCTACATTGCGAATCATGAGAGCCACCATGGGTGTCACTTCGCCTGTTTGAACGTGTTGACAGTGTTGTGCTTTGCCCGGCGTGGTATCGAGGCCGTTGTGGACTCCTCTTTTCAGAGGTGTTAGGAGAAACATTCGACATTGATAATAATAACTGTGATAGATCAATACATCCAAAGCCTGGATAAATTAGGTTGTAGGTAGGGTATGTAACGAGGAGAAAACCATCAAGTAGCATACTCCTTTCAAGGTCTAAATATGCGCATTGGGCTCAGGAAATCAAGATTGAAATGTCCTCCCGCGTTCTTGAGTTGGAAGATGTGCTCCGTAATAGAAGGTACGATGAAGCATGTGACCTCCAGCTTCCCAGTTATGAGCTCTCTTATATGTATAAAAGCCCAACGTTTCACGACGAGGTCGCCTGGGGTTTATGCTGTGACATACCTGGGACTGGCCTGTTCTGCAGGACAGGGCCATCCATGATTTTTACATCATGGAAATTACAGCATATAATTCCACTCTAATTCCACTGGTTCAAGCGAAGCCACCCGATGGCAAGGAATAAGAATAAATAGTTAGGTTAAACTTGTTGTTATCCAGTTGTTTTCCAGAGTAACAACACTCTTCCACATTGATTGGATGATGCATGCTTGCGAGTTGCGTGAGCCAGGTCATTAAACCGAAAGTAGAATAGCACCTGATGTAACCCCCAAGCAACGCTTATCAGATAAGGTACTTATGATTCGTACCTCCAGGTATGTCCATTGTCCTGTGGTGTGCCGGCGTGTTGCTGTGCCTGTAAGTACTGAGAGTACTGCTGTACACAGCCAAAACACTTGAGCTTTATCTTAACCACTCTACCAAGGTCAAGCTTGCAAACCCTACTTTACTTCTTCTTGAAACCTTGACACTTCATGATCTTTCCTGTGTTATTCCCACGGCGTCGGTTGTAAAGATTTACCCTTATCCTATAGCCACGGCGTAGTGTCTTTTGCCAACGAAAAGCCACTCTTCAACATACAAAGTTCCTGAAACGCTATTCCGTCGATACTGCACACCCGACTCACTGATTACAATCCCACCCACACAATTCACACTTGGCGCACATTCAGTACCATATCGCCTGCGATTCCGTGTCCCACGTACTGCTATATACCAATATTATCATTCCTTACCACGACAGTCTTCGAAATGGCTGCTCCAGATGCCGGACAGCACCTGTCTGCGGGGGCGGGTAGGCTGTCCCGGCAATCTCCTCAACCGCAGTCGAAGCGGGACAAGAAACGACAAGCCCTGACCGATCGTCTGAGTGCCCTCTCGGAACAGTTCTCCCGTGACAAAGACAAACATTACAGAGAGGAGCTCCAGAAGATTCAACTCGACATCAACCTGGTTTCCCGCGTCGACCCTTACGCCGACCGCCCGCTCGACGAGATCGACCGAGAGCGAAGAGAAAGGGATCTCTCCCAAACCGCCAACGGGGCGAACAGCAATACAAACGCCCCACATAGAAGCCTCCTGGAGATGGCTGGACCTACATTCCAAGAATGGATTCGTACCATCGAAGACCTTTTAGAAACTCGTGATTATGATATGACAGCTCAGAAGGTAAGCCTATGTGATGGCATCACGGCTTCGCCCCGCCGTACGTCGCAAATCCTAACAGACAATAGTACGACTACGACCGGAAGATGCGTGATTACCATAACACCCACGCCTATAGAATCGAAGTCGCCAAAAGAGAGCACAAGGCGCTCTCAGACACACTCAAAGACAGACTTATTAATAACATCCTCTCCAAGAAATTTCGACTCACGAAAGAAAAGGAGACACTCGACATTTCCGACAGCTCGGCATTGCTCCTGCACCCGAACCAGTTCAGTCTGAACAACCCATCCAGCCCTGGCGGTCCTCATGGAAAGCGAAACACCCGGCTCCGGCGCGAGATGGAAGAGATGCCCGGTTACTCGGATAGTAAGAAGAGAAAGAGGAATGGCGACGACGACGGCTCTCCTGCCCCCGGCCGCCGTGGTGACACATCGAATGCGACTCCTTTCTGGCAGAGTGATCGACTGAAGAGCATGCGCCAGGGCACAGGCCCGGTATATAGCATCGATAAGCTCTTTACCGACAAAGAGCTGTCTTTGACATACAACGCAGCCGCACTTGCGTCACACAAGCATCTCCTGACACGCCGCGATATGCAAGGCAATATTCTCCCGTCACCCGAAGAGAGTGACGCTAGCAACGATGCGAACGACGAAGAGGAAGAAGCCGCGGCAGTGACGATGGAACGGCAGCCATCGCACGCTACACGGAGCACAAGAGGGGGCCAGCATAACTTCTACGACGATAAGCTGCTGGGAATAGAGGGGCTGGCCAACTTTGAGCTGCCAGGAAACCTGAACAAGATCGCGGCCCAGGAGCCCAGGATGCCCCCGTTGATCCAGTCACAATACTCCAAGGCCTATGTCAAATCGGAGTCCAATACGCCAGCAAGCCTGTCGCTCGAAGACACACAACACGACTTGACGATCATGACGGTATTGAAGAATGTTCAAACCAAGAACGGCAGAGGTTCCAATCTGGATCTCGAAAACGGAGGGCGTCGGTTGCTCGAGACAATGTCGATCCCGCAAAGAAGAAATAAGAACGTCACGTACCTGCAACGACCTCGGCCTTCGGCGGAGGCGCTCGCGGAGTCCCTCGGTGTTTCTTCGTCCCTGAAGGAGGAGCTAAATGGCAATCTGGCACCGACAAGCGCGGGCGTGAATACATCGGCTGCGGCTGGAGTGCCTATGAGCCGGCAGAGCAGTTTTGGGGGAGTTAGCATGAGCCGGACAGGTAGCAGCCGGGGACGGAAGTGAGAATATATCAGGCCCGGCATGTGCGGGACCAAGCAGCAGAGTCATAAATTAGGAGTTTGGAAACGGCGTTGGGCGAGAGTGGACGGTTAGCATTCCACCATTATAATCTTGCTACCGGTCTGGGGCAGCGGCAGCGATATTGATCCATTTGATGATTCCGAGGACATGAACTTGGCAGTTGAATTTCGCTTTCATTACTTAACACTTGGCCTTTTCTACGGTATTTAGGGCTAATAGAAGTGATTTTTCTTTCCCTATGGGCCCGTTTCGCATCAATATGTCACAAAAATCGAGCAATGCGTGACGTGTTTTCACCTGTCGTCACCATCCTCTCGCAGGCCTTCATGCTCGGGCAGTATGGATGATGCGACGCCCAGGGTATAGCCTGGCGGAATTCCGCCCTTGCCCAGTGGTGTTCCACTAGGTGACAATGTATGAACGTATATATATATATATATACTTTGTAGGTGCAGATATCGGCATGTTTGAGGAAGCGTGAGATATACTGAAATATCAGAATCTGTAACAGCGGAACATCACAATGACAAACTTCACGATAGATGTCATTTCCGACCCTGTTTGCATCTGGGTAAGCCATCTCCACTCAGCCAGGCCACTTCACGGCCACCCACAGCTTCGATGTTGAATGCAAAGGCACTGAAAGGCTGAAATTAATACTAACCTTGTATTTAGTGCTACATCGGCAAGAAACGTCTGGACAGGGCCATAGCGTTGTATAAAAGAACCTACCCTGGCGGGCGCGACGACACCTTCACGGTGAACTGGAAGGCCTTCTACCTCGATGCTACAGCGCCTGTGCCGGGGATCCCTATAGTTGACCGTCTGCGGCAGAAGGTTGCGTCTTCGTCTTCGTCGTCGTCCTCCTTCTCATCACCTGATGGGAATGGTGATGTCAAAGACATCGACGCGATAGTGGCCAAGTTGCGCGACCGACTCGTGAGCATGGGACGCCAAGAGGGCATATCCGTCTCCCTCCGGGGCAGAATCGGCAACACGCGCTCCGCGCACCGGGCCATCCTGTTTGCCAAGCGCTACGATCATCCCCTCACCGACACACCGCACTCCACCATGCCCGAACCTAAAGTGCAGAACGCGTACGTGAGCGCGTTGTTCGCCGCGTATTTCGAGGGCGCGATCGACGTCACCAGCCTCTGGGACCTCGCGGACGTGGCGGAGAAAGTGGGCATCGATCGCGCCGAGATGCTCGCATACCTCGAGAGCGAGGGCGGGGCACAGGAGGTCGATGACGAGGATAGAGAGGCGAGAACGAAGAAGGGGTTGAGGGGTGTTCCGAATTTCACGGTACAAGGGCGGGAAGTGCTCGACGGGGCGCAGGACGTGGAGTCGTTCTTGGAGCTCTTTGTGAAGATCAAGGAGGCGGAAAGGGAGGGCGGGGAGGTGGAGGCGGAGGAAATGGGAAGCCGGGCAGTATCGTTGTTGTCGAATAATAATAAGTGTTGAGTTCTGGGGATTGCTAGGAAGGACGATATCAGACTCCAGGCTTCACAGGACGGACGGCTCTTATTGTCGATAAAAAACGGCATGCATGTGGAAGGCTATGCGAAACAATAATAATTTGGGCTATCTAAAACGATCGTATCTCATGACTTACTTATAGATTACATTAATACATGCTGTTTGACATCAAATGCTAAAACCCCACCCTATGCGTCCTTATATCCCAAATCAACACTACCTATTTCTCAAGGTCCAAAAACGAGAGCGCGCACTTCGATGCTCTCTCTGCCTTCAGCATCCGGCGGCGTCAGCGGGTGCTCGAAAGCGGTGTGTGGCACGCGTCCACCCTGGACGGTGGTGCCCTCTTTTGCCGCCTCGCTGTCGAAGCACTCGAGCAGGAGACGCTCGTCGCCGGTCATGCCGCTGAGGTAGTACCACTTCTGGGCCGGGTTGTGGGCGACGGCGGCGGTCTGGCCGGTGTAGCCGTGGGGGTAGCGGTGCTCGACGGGGATGAGGTCCTTCTGCTCGACCGTGTGGCTCGACGCCATGGCCAGCGGCATGGACTCGACGGGCGTCTTGTTCAGGGGCCGCCAGACGTTGACGATGCGGTAGCGGCCGCGCAGGAGCGCATCGGCGTCGTCGCCCATGTGCGTGCGCACGCGCTTCTCGGCCGACCAGGCCGTCTGGTCGATGTGCGTGACGGCGACGGCCTTGCGCTTGGCGTCGGGCGCGGCGCGCCGGATCGTGTGGTCGAAGAGGAAGACGCGCGAGCTGCCCGGGATGTGCTCCAGCAGCAGCCGCTCCACCTCCGGGTAGTAGTGGGCCTTGATGGACTCGTCGTCCGCGAACTCCTTCTCGGCCGACTCGGGCACGCCCCGGATGATCTGGAAGGCGTCGCGGTCGAGCGTGAACTCGGACTCGCGGCCCCGCACGTCCTCGACCTGCACCTCATGGACCTCGCGCTCGACGTTGTTCTGGGGCTCCCCCGCCGGCGGCGTGTCCGTGTAGTTGAACGCCAGCTGGCCCTCCGGCGGGTGGCGGGAAAAGGTCAGCTTTGCGGTGACGGGTCCGTGAGCGACGGCAAGGGGTCCTGCGACGGCGGCCATTATATTATGTATGACGTGGGGTACAAAAAAGACTGGATAAATAGTTGGAAATAAGGAGGCTAGGTATCAAAGTGGAACTATTTAGCAAACCACAACAAACAATATGCAAATCGACAGATACTTTGGTGTTGTTAGCTGAATATCTCAAGATTTACTTGCTCTCTATGGCAGCAATTGAACAGTCGGCAAGGGAATATTTATATTTCTGTAAATCATGAAATTTGGTATTCGTTGACGTTTATTCTCTTTGTAATCCGATCTCCATTTCAAAGCAGACAGAATCATGGGGAGATGCTGGAACTCCGGGTTGTTCTTTGATTGGTGAAGTCATCGATCACGCAATTGGACAAGGCGAGGCGTGCAACATTTCGTATTATTCATCTCCGTTCTCTCTGCCAACAGCATAATTCCTGCTGCTTCGAAAGCAGAATTACCTGGAGAGCAGAAGGCTTGGTAGGTCAGGAACTCCGGGTCATTGACTGCATACCTTGCGACATATGGCGGGGAAACAAATACCCGGGCAAGCCTGGAAGCTTTTATAACCAGAGGGATGGAAAAATGGAAAGGCTTCAAGCTCGATTTGCATGAGCATGTGTGATGCCAAATACAGAAACCTCACACAGTGTTTTCAGTTAGAAAGTACGTTAGAACTGCAGTCGCATACTGTGCAAAGTTCTGGACGCTTGATGGCGATGCTTGGAGAGAGGTTTCCTAGAACTGAAGACAACTGAATTTGTCAAGGCGCATTGATACCTGCCGTACATCATTAGATACAGACATCAACGAACAAGTCTATTACCTTCGAGCACGTCTTCTTGACTGATGGCCAAGCCACCTCTCTGCGTCAAGGTAGAAGAAGTAGGTATCTTGTACTGTAATTCTTGCAACCGGTCCACAATACAGGTGTACATACAGCATGCGTACTGTGGTGTAGCGACTCTAGACTGACTTTGCTGCTAACGTTAGCCTAAACAAAGAGCACCAAAGTAAACAAACCGCCTCTTTGATTGCTGGCCGTTGACATCCCACTTGACAACGCTTCCTCACTGTGCTCATAGGGGCCCTGTTAGCACCATCCATCAATCTACACCAGTTTTCGTGACTCTTTTGCGCATTTCTTATCGAATTGGGACTTTGAGAATTGAATTGCGCTGGCGCTGTTCACTCATGTTGTAGATCTGCTGTAGTCGCAACAGCACAACGCGTCACCGTTGCTGTTGCTACATAGCAAGGTTAATCCTTATTTGCTACCATGTCCGATATCGACTATTTCCTCGACATGCCCTCGTCGCCGGACCCGCTGGCCGACGATGTTCCAACCTTTCCAAGCTCGACGCGACCCTCCTCTTCACGGCGCATCACCGAATCGCGGCCACGCTTGTCGACCCCTTCTAAACTACCACGCACAACCACCCGGATGAGGTCACGTTCACAGTCACCGAGAAAGCAGACATTCGAGCTTGATGTCGGCGATGGCCGCTCGCCTCAGCGGATACGCGTCACTGTCGAGGCAGAAGAACACCTAAAACCCCCCCACGTGAATCGAAACCTCTTCCCACCTTCATCGCCCACACGAAGCGCACGCCGTCGCGAAACTGTCGTTGCCACTACCACTACCGTGCCCTTGAATGACGAGGATGGCGCAATGGAAGAGGGTGTTGGCACTCCGCGGAGACGTGGCAGGCCGCGCCGCGTTAGCAATGGGACGCCAATCCCAAAGAGCCGCAAAAGAGCCGGCACTCCTATACCTAAACACAGGCCGGCCAAGCAGGCCCGACAAGAATACGAACCGTCATCAGAAGCCGAACCTCCAAGCGACGGGACGGCCGATATAGGCGGCGACGAAACTCCCAAGCCAAAGGCACAGACACGAAGGACACCTAAGAAATATCCAACTACAACTGCTGTCCCATCTTCGCAGATATCAAGTGCGGGAACTGGCAGGAAACGTGGGCGGCCTCGAAAAACCCCTATTGAGGATGGAACTAGTGTAGGCATTGGAAGCCACGCGACGGGTGCTGCGCAAGATAATACCAGCGGTAATGCCGCCACCGGTCTCAACAAACGACCCAGACGGGATGGTGCAACCGCTTCTCCATTGAATCCAGGCCAATCTCGGGAGCCAGCTACAACACACAGAGTGTCACCCTCACTCATACCCTCAGATAGCAGCCATCCTGATCAGGACGCTGATATGATGAGCGAAGACCAGGCTGACGGGGCACACAGTGACTTCCAATCCGAAGCCGATGACGACGAGATGAGGTTTAACCGACAAGATACTATAGCTGATGCCTCCGACTTCAGCATGATCGCGGTGGAATCTCTACCCTCGTTTCAAGCGTCGTTTCACGCGTCTTTCCATGCCGATAATGGTGGGTTGCCTGAGGAGGACTATGAAATGGGGGAGGAAACGAGTCGGATAATCAACAGGACGCTTGATTCCCTTCGGCGAAGTCTACGGTCCAAGACAGGAAGTCCTCCGCCTGCTACGGAAAATGAACACGGCGCTACCGGAGAGGAAGATGAAGGTGACGGCGAATTGCTGCACCAGTCAAGTATGGCGAGGAGTCACACTGGCGAGATGGGTTTGTCCAAGAGCCCAAGGAGACCTAAAACGGTACCTCTGAGCCGCCAAGTCTTGGTTGGTAGAGGGAATGTCGACGATTCCTTTTCTACTATCCCGGATAGCATTCTTCACGCCGCTACACCCGGCAGAGCACCTACAGTGCAGACTACGGCCGGGCCGCACGCAGAAGGTGATGCTTACAACGACTCGTTCTCTGAAATCCCAGAGGCTGTGCTGGCAGCTGCAACTCCCAGGCCGTCGAGACATATTGAACCCTCGGCCCAGGAGTCGCCGTCAACCAGAGATGGCCAACTTCACCAGCAAGTCACCCGGTCGGCGGTCCGGAGACATAGTGTGGATTATGAATCAAATAGACTCCCAACGCCGGAACAGACTTCGTCATCTAATGCTGGATCCAAAAAGGGACACGAAGAAGAGGTACCGGAAAGGATACCCGGGCGTCATGGATCGAGCCCCCACGGTCAGCCGGATGTGCCTTCATCGCCACCTGCTAGGACCAGGCCTCGTGCTCTAGACTATGGACAATCCTCTCTCCGTCAAGAGTTGAGTCTCGTACAAGAACACCGCGCTCTGTCGTCTCCACCACAACAGGCGGCTAAAGTACCGCCAAATCAACAACAGTCTTTAGAGGCGCCTCCGACAGTTGTACGACCGTCTCTTTCCCCAATCGTAAGAGTTGGCCGTACTTTGCAGCACGTTATGTCGGATAATTCATCGCCAGAGGTTCGTGATGGGAGTCTAGGAAGTCCGTTCAGGGGCCCCGCGAATAACGAACAGGGACATCAGACCTCAATTGCCAGGTCGCTCTCTCCTTCTATGCGTGCGCAGGGTAGGCCCGAAAAGGCACTACCTGCTACCTTCTCCACACGACTGGATCGAAGTCTGGTGTCTGATCTGGACGAAAACTCCGCGCTCCTCACTCGAGGTGCTGCAGATGCCGAGGCACATCTCCCTTCGAAGATTGGGAGCTATTCTAGAGCCAGAGACTTGAATGAGGCGGTCAGAAGTAAATTGCCTGAAGGCAATGTACCAGTTGTGAATAGCTCTGATGAGAAGGCTGGGCGGAGTGACAGTGGAATAATTCAGAAGGCCTACGACCAAGCTCCTGTTCAATCCGTGGACTCTCGAGAACAAAGTACATATCATACTGGGAAACCGAATACGAGCGAGCTTGACACTGCGCACGATACGGGTCCAGAGGAGACCCAGGACGAGGAAAGGCGAGATGAGGGACCTCTTCCAGGCTCGGACCACGGTTCCGTGCATGAGTCAATAGAAGAATATGATGACGATCTCGACGTCTGGGATATCGAAGCATCTCGCGCCTCACCACCCCAGGCCGAACCACCACGGGTTGCGCAGAGGCCGACAGAACCGGATGCACCTCCAGCTCGGCGGAGTAGGATTCCAAGCCCCTGGAGTAAAACGGCCCGAAGGCTCATATACAAGGAACAAATTGCAAGCTCGTCCCAAATAGAAGTTGAGGAGGGCTCACAGAGTTCACTTGAACAGGAGTCTATTGTCCCTACTGTCAGGTCTGGGCAAGAAGCGCAGGGGACGCCTACGCAGTCACCAAGCCAGCAACTGCCAGAACTACCGCGAGAGCACACCATGTCGGCACAGCCACGGAGACCGAAGCGCACATCATCACCGACTCCGAGAGATGACGACCTACAAGACTACGGGGGCCCCGCAGAGGCTGAGCAATCGGACGACTTGATGGACTTCGAGGAAGATGAAAGGGTTCCAGATATTGGGCCAACAGGCGTGGGAAGACGTGATCAGACAGAAGCTGGACCCAGAGGCTCTCAGACACCAGTAGGCGGTGATTCTGCCATGGACGCAGCAGAATATTCCTTGGTGTCGAAGCCAGAGAAGCCGGCATCCAAACCGCTAGATGAACCGGCCTCGGCCAAGTCTCGGTTCTTTGGCAAATTTGACCTCTTGTCTTTCTTTTCATCGCCTACGCCTTTGCCCACCAAGGCTCCGCTCCAACCCACTCAAACCAAGTCTGTCAGAAACCCCGAAATAGCCCAGCCCGCCTTGAACACGAGGGAGGCGAGACAGACAGAGCCCAAGGAACCACCCAAAGCGATTTGGTCTACAGGACTATTCCCGTCTGTCGTCCCGCAAACCCAACTACAACGCAGCGCAGAGCGAAGAGAAAACCCACTCCCGTCAGGTCAAAACTTGCAATCTAGTGATACGATCCCTGATACCTACGAGCCTTCCGAATCGGTTTCGCCTTCACCTTCGCCCTCGCCTTCTCATCCAGGATCAGGAGCGCCATCTACCCCTGAGCGTCAAGTATCCCCGGCAATACAACAAGAAACGGATCGCATACCGCAACCGGGGCAGTCGAGGGGCCCGCTACTATCGCGGGGCCAGCGAAGCTCTTCAGCAACGCAAAGCGAGGCGAATGATGGGGAGAGCCCGCAAGTAGAGTCGGGCAACGAGCATGACGAGTCCGCTCTGACCGAAGGCTCCGAGTACGAACGCATACCACCTCGCGAGAAACCGTCACGGTGGGATCGCAATCTGTCACCGACCAAGTCGGCCTTTCGCTCGCCGCTCAAGCCGACGACGCCGGGACGCCTAGTATCTTTCGGAGACCGGGACAAGGACGACGACTCGTCGCGGATCGGCGTCGGCGGCGGCACCGGCGGCGGCGGGTTGCAATCAAACGTTATTGCGCAGGCACCCCCGCCTCTTCTACTTCGGCCCTACGAGAATCACGGGTCGCGTGTTCGCACCCAGCAGACGAAGACGAAGGTCTCGGTAAATGATGAGAATGATGACAATGATCATACTTGGGAACGATGGCAACGAGAACGACAGCAACAACAACAACGACAACAACAAGCGCCTGCTTCCTCACGCCGGAACCATGCATCATCATCATCGTCATCATCCTCCTCCTCCTCGGCATATAGTAGCAAAAACAACACCAACAACATTCATACTCGTGCGCCGCCCTCGCTCTCGCAGACGACGTGGTCGAAACAGCACTGGGCCCGCCTCGACGAGATGCTGCAGCTGCGGCGTCACGACCCGCAGCGCTTCCGGCAGACTTTCGGCCCGTTGCTCCCTCCGCCGGAGAAGCGGCGCTCGGCCGCGCTGCTCGGGAAAGAAGTCCTGGTCTCGGCCTCTCGCGATGACGACGCAAGGCTCGTGCTCGAGCCCTGGCATCTTGATGTCGTGGACGCTTTTGCGCTTGAGGTAGGCGGCGGCGGCGGCGGGTGGGATGAACGTGTTCTCGCGAAGAGACTGTTTGCGCTTGTTGTTGGGGAGAAGAAGAGGATGAGGGGGGGATGAAAATGTATATATGGATGTGTGAAGGTTGGTTTTGCTTGTAGGGAGAGGAGGAGGTGTACACGTTAGGTACTTACTGACCTGAACTGTTCAGCGTGGGTTGTGGTTGTGGTTGTGGTTGTGGTTGTGGTTGTGGGCAGTGATTTGATGATACCCCCCATCCATGCATGCATGAAAGTCGGAGTTAAACAGTTCAAGTACAACTAGGATCGGTCGATTGAGGTTCCATTCCATGTCGGTGGTTGGTTGTTTTGTTTGTTGGAGTGAAAAATAATAATAACAAGCAAAGCAAATCAAATTCAAATCAAGTCGAATCTATCAGGAGTCAGTCAGTGTTTGAGTTAGCGGTTCTTTTTTGCATTGCATTATTAACATTACGCTACATCACATCATATCACAATACATTTCGTTTACATTTGTACATTTGTTCATTTGTTCATTTGTTCATTTGTTCATTTGTTCATTTGTTCATTTGTTCATTTGTTCATTTGTTCATTTGTTCATTTGTTCATTTGTTCATTTGTT
>MU280789.1:252718-289892 GCA_022385605.1 Xylariaceae sp. FL0594
TCATTTGTTCATTATATACAGCAGTATACATACATACATGTACGTACTTACCGATGCATCTATACGTGAAATACAATACGATACATTACGCATGGCAGAGCAATCAATCACAAAACAAGAAATCAGCATCTGGTGATAGGTAGACCAGACCCTTTTCCCTAATTAAAGGAAAAGGAATCAGGAAAGAGGTCAGTTACGTTAGGTTTTTTCGGTCCATGCCATTCATGTCATGTATGGACCAGGGGATCAGGGAGGCGGTCAAGTTCGGCTGTGTTCTCTTTCTTTCTTTCTTTCTTTACCTAACCGTAACTAGCTATATGAAACCTACTTTTTTAGGTATAAGGCTTGCTTCTTTGTACCTGGCTGGCATAAAAAAAAATCGTGAATACCTCTCTCTCTCCTGGAGTCAAGAAGAAGGGATTATATTGTCGCCTCAGCACATCGTAATGCCGATCAATCAGTTCGGCCAGCCAGTCACTTAACCTAACCTTAATCAATGCAACCGTTGTTGTCCCCATATCCCGTGGACCATATATCATCACAGCCCAGGGTAGGAAGGCAAGACGAGTTAAACATGGTATGGGAAACCATATAAAAGAAAAAAGAAAAAAAAAGCTGGCTCTCCAGCATCTGGCGCCAGCCTGTTCTGCTGCATGCTTTTTGCCTATCTTGTTGTTGGTCTACCTGAGAATGTAATAATACAGGTGTGTACGTAGAGCGAGCTAGCATTCGATAGTAGGTACTTAGATAGTACTCCCTGTATCCTTGGTTTTTCTTTTCAAGGATGAAGCTTTCGGGCTTTTCGCAAGGGAACCAACCAACCTCGACCTTGCCTGGTCCCTCTTATGAATCTAGTATTTTATCCCGGTCCCGAACAAATACTCTAGCCGGGATCCTCCTTGGGAAGAGCTACCGTAACCCACATATTCATTTGGTCTCTTCTTACTCCAACATGGATGCCTGGTTCGTGTAGAGGACGTCGACAACGTTGCTCAGCTTCTCTATGGTCTGCAGCGCTGCGTCGTACGACTCGTCTCGCTGTGTCTCGTCGAAGATGGTCAGGCAACCGGCCCCCTGGTCCAGCACGCCAATGATGACCTTGTCGAGGATCATCTGCGAGAGCTTGCGCTCGACCTGCTGGGTGTCGAGGTTGACCATGCGCGCGATGTGGTCGATCTCGACGCAGCTGAAGGGCTCGATCACCTTGATCAGGTTCTGCTCCAGCATGGCCTGGTAGAGGTGGTTCAGGTGCTTCCGGATGAAGGCGTCGCTGCTGAGCTCGTGCCGGTAGCTCATCAGCGCGCGCTCGTACTCCCCGAGCGACCGATTGGAATGCGCGCGGGCGATCGCCTTCATCGCCTCGAGGTTCTGGCCCGCGTACTTCTGGGCCTGCTTCGACGCCAGCAGCGTGTTGACGTCGTCAACGAGGTTCAGCATGATCTTGCACAGAAGCATGTACTGGAGCGCGGAGGTAGCGCGGGCCGTCTCGTCGTGCTGATGATAGCCGTCTAGCGCCTCGATGAAGTACGAGTAGGCCGTGTTGAAGTCCTGGTCCATCGTGTGAAGCATGCCCGACTGCATGTCCAGGTTCGCCTGCAACAGGGGAGGTGTGTAGACCGAGGCGGCGCTCGTGCGGGCGCTTGTCAGGGCGGCTCGCGCCTTAGAGATGTTGCCCAGCGCATGGTATACCCTGGACTCTAGCAGTTGTACTTCTACTAAAACCAATTTGTCGTCGAGTCGCTTCAGCTCCCGCAGCAGGCCGTTGATGAGCGTCAAGGCGTCGTAGTAGGATTGCTTCGCCATGTACAGGCCGACAAGGCGCGTCTCTAGGTTCTGGCGGAGGAAGCTTCGCCGCTCCGAGGTGGCCCATTCTATACACGATTTCGTCACGGCGATCTGGATGTCGGTTGTGTTGGGGATGGCGTCGAACAGATCGAGGAGTTGGCGGACTGTGCGACGACGGCAGTTAGATACGGAAGAAGAGGCGAAGAGCATGCAGTACTTTGAGGACTAACCCAACTTGGCCGTCTTAGCCTTTGCGAAGTTTGATAGTACTGTTCTGCTGGTCGTCACAAGCTCTACCAGCTCATTTGCTTTCCTGAGGGCAACTGTCAGATCGGGCAATGCCGGAAACGTTTGCTTATAGAAGCTCGATGCTCACTTTTGATCACGGTATAGCTCTCCCAGACTGATCAAGGCGGATTCGTACTCCTTGATGGCGGCTTCTGATGTGACGGAGGGGGGTTTGGAGATGATAGCCTTGTAAATAGATTCAGCCCTCTGCGGGTCGGTGGTTGCCAAGGTCTGAGCCTCTTTCACAGAGGGCTTATCTGTAGTCATGGTCTCGGCCGGGTTGGTCTTGTTTATCGATGCAGAAGTCTGGTGGAAGAAGTGGGCGTGTTCGGGAGCTCGTAGTCGGTCGTTGGCAGTCGTTTCGTCGCTTTGGTTGTTGAAGTATGCTGGATGAAGTCGACCCAGCCAGTCAAGCTGTGTTTACGTACGTGAGGTAAGTGCCTGGCGGTGCGGACCGTGTGGGTACCTACATGTAGTTTACAGGGTAGGGTCCCTGACATTTCCCATGTCAGGTTAGCCCTGCAAATCATAGTTATTACCTAAGCACACCTCTCTTTACTGTGTAGACTCATGAGTCCTGAATTTCACCTATTAACTTCGAAGTTGGCTCACAGTTTGGACATATTTTCTCCTCACACACGAGAGGGAAAGTAGTTAAAAGTCTTATTCAGTATACTTCCAAAAAGAAGAGGAACCACTATCAATAAGGTATCGGACTCCAAGACGCCCATCCCATAGCTATTCCAACCCATCGCTATGTCGAGACAAGCATCAGATCCTTCCTTCAAGTCTATCTACAAGCTCATCCATATGGCGGAAATATTCATCCCAAAATTGAGACGCCCCATATATGAACTCGATTCTCACAAAAGAACGTTACGTTGTGTGTATCCATTATGAGAGTATCTGAGCAAGCCCTCAATCTATCATCACCAATCCCTCCCATCCCCTAATATGTGCCCATTAGGTAGGTTGGACTCCCGGTATGCATGGGTCCTTGCCAGTTATTATTAGTTCGCACCGGCGATGACCGCATCTCCTGTGACACATGGTGGTGATAGTCACCACTGCCCGGCGGGCTACCCACCATGTCTCCGGCCAGGTTACTCGTCGATCGTCGGTGACCACCGACTCTTGATCCTGGCCTCGGGACAGAACTACCACCTGCCCTCTTCGTGGCAATATTAAAGCGCTCGCTTTGTGGATCGATTCTCAGCCTGCCGAGGCCAAGATCGTCGTACTGGTGAACGCAGTGCGGCTCAGCAATCCCACATCTCTCCCTTAGGATTTTGTACATGGCCTGCTCGACCTCCGGTGCTGTCGGTCGGTCTTGAGGGAGTACCGACAACATCCGGGCGACAACCTGCAGCATGGGCGTGACGCCCCGGAACACCGTGTCACTCTTCTTTGCTGCCTCCTTAGCTAAACCACTCATCCAGGACTCCACCTGACCTAGGTTTTTGTGGAACGAAGAATCGAGAACGGCGCCACCCCGTCCGGCAAGCTTGTGCTTTGCGGCACGGTGGGACGCAAAAGCGCGTGTCTGGCGTTTCAACAAGAACCCTATCAGCTCCAGTATCACGCAGCCCAGCGAGAAGATATCTGCGGCTTGGGGGTCGAGCAGGGGATTTGCTGAGTGGTGCGCTGCACCGGTCGCGCTGCTGCCGCCGCTGCTGCTGCCGCTGTAGCCGCTTTCCGAACCGCCTCGACTGATGGAGAACGTGGTGCTTTCCGATGACGCGGACGCCGGAGACAGTGGGCCCGTCATGCCTCTCCGGGAGGCAGGGCGATACCATTGTTCTGGTGCAGCGAAATCGTAAGACTCTCTGTCAAAGGCTGTCTTCTCAGATGCGCTCCCTGGGTCAACCCCACCCAGCCTGGATACACTGGTGTAGAAGATGTAATAATCATGGCAAAACATTATCGTCGACGGCTTGATGTTGCCGTGTGAGCGTCCTCTCCTATGAAGGTAACACAGCGTGTCCGTCAGGCAGTGGATCCAATTCATCACCGAACGTCTTCGCTCCTCTTTCATCAATGGCTTCAAGGGTCCCAGGGACGCCGATAGGAGTGCTTTGAGGCTGAGGTCACTTGTATGCGAGATGATGACGTATGCACAACCCTGATGGATGTACGAGGCGTACACAGACGCCAGATGGTCGTTCTGCAGCTTCATTGCACTGTTGATTTCGCTTATTATATTTTCCAGAGAGACCTTGCCGGGCCCGCTTCCTAGCGGGAACCGGTGTCGCGCAAACACCTCGCCGGGTTTGTTAGGCAGCTCTATCCTGTCGATGCTGCTGCTGGGAGCAAGACCCTGTCGTTTGTCGATCACACATACAGGTATCACATCATCATCCCGGTAGACGATATGCTTCCCCCTCTCCACATAGCTGACGAGGTAGAGGTGTTGTCGGGCGTAAAACCTCTTTGCGACTTTGTCATCTTTATTGAAGGTGAGGGGTAGCCGTCCGACCTGGTCGATCGGGATGGGGAGGTCGTCGTCGTACCAGCTCTCGTCAATGAAGTTGAAGATCTGGTCGGGCAGACCCAAGTCTAGCAAAATCAGGAAGATGCGTTTGGCTTTTTCATCGATCCACTCCCAGTATGTGCCGTCGGTCAGTCCGTCGCCGAAACCCAACGGTTGGTCCAGTCGCACGACGTTTCCAGGGGCGACACGTTCGCAGACAAAATGTCGCGTAACGGTAGCTTCAATCAGTGGTGCGTCCCACCAGGCTGGTGCCTGCGCGTCGTTGGGCGACGCTCGGGGGCTCGACTCCAGGATGCGTGGTTTCGATAACATAATGAGAACCTAGGGTGTGGCTCTCGGGTGCTAGAGTGACATAGGGACTTGTATGGGGCGCAAACCATCCAAGTAAAATGATGTAACTGTCGAAGGGTCTCGTGCTTGAGTTACTTCTGGAGATATAAAAGTGACGAGTAACTTCACCTGCGCTCTGATGGCATGCGAATTCGCATATTTGAGTTAATGGTGCAACAGAGTCAGCGAGGAGGTCTTGATATCGAGCACGAACTACTGTATGGCAAGTATAAACAGGCAAACACAGAAACAAAAGAGAGACGTCCTCTTGTGCGAGCGAGGGAAACACGAGTTCGCCCTCCGAAGCGCAATCCATTCACGTACATACTTACATATGCAGTACCTACCTACCTGCCTGCTGCAACGACAAGAAGAGTCAGTGAAGGAAAGAGATAGGCAGGTTTCAGGGTTTAGGACCGCTGGTGCTGGTGCTCGACATCGTTGGTCCTCTTGAGGGCGCTGGGGATGGAACGGTGTCGGCAACTGTCATTGGCCAAGTCAGGGCAATAGATAAGGAAAATGCATATTAGGTACGATGGCACGTTCGCACTTTCCAGGTGTTCGGCTGTACATGTCCGGTGAACGTATTGAGCAAAAGTACCTAAGGTTACCTACCTACATGCGGTCTATGCAGGCAGGGACAGAATCAAGTACGTACAGGTAGTACCTACATACCTACCTTCCTCCTGCCTCCATGCAACCATCTGGCACTGACTCCCCCTCTCATCGGTCACACATAAAAGTACCCTGGCTAGCCGAGGCCCTCGTTAAGCCAAGTATCATTACCACTTAGGTTACATCAAGATATCTTGGAGTGCGACCAGATAATCAAAGATGTTTGGACTCTGGAAGGGAGAGTTTCATAAAAGCTAGACTAGTAATCAGTCAGGTAAGGTTCGTATACCTCATAGGTTACAGATATCTATTTCTTTATGGAGTTGGCTTCAACGCCACCACATGGTCTCGATTCTCTTTTTCGCACCGAAGTTCCGAACAGAAAGCATGTGCGGTGCTTCAAGAGGCACGGAAAGAGCGTGCTGTCCACCGCGCAGATGGTCGAGACTCAAGAAAGGCCCATGCAGGCGTCCTCCTGATTATGCATGCAAGATTTACGGCACATGGTAAGGTTAGTTGGAAACAGATTTTCAGGTGAGGCATAAATGACAAGAAAGATAATAGCCTTCAAGGCTATCTAGAAGTAGGTTAGAGGAGCGTTGTCCCTTGTCATGATTCTCCTCCCCCTTGCCTGTCTGTCCGTCGTCTCCACCCCCACATGATCCCTCCAAAACGGATCGTGGGGATTCCGATGTGTACAGCAGCACAGCTGTAGGTTAGGTTAATTGCTTGTATAACGATGCGTTCTAGCTTTATAGCCTAGTGTGGTAAACGTCATGGGATCCTTGTGAGGCTCTTGGGGAAGGATTATCAACTTCGTGAGGGTGGAAGCTTACAGTTTATATGCTGCTGACATTGGTGTTTGTTTCTCATATCACAGACCCATGTATCCCGACCAGGCAGCCGGCTCTCCTCTTGCAGGCTACATATGCCTATATATTGATCAGCGATCATGCATCATGCCCCGGCCTGTCAGTTATGCGAGCTGGACACCACCTGTCGTGTTCACTGTTGTCTGCTTGCCGGGTACCTACGTACTTGGCCCAAGCGAGCTGGCTACTACGACCCGACCGATGACGCGGTATGTGTATCTGCGTGCGCGTGTGAGATTCGAAGCCATTCTAGCATGAGAGAAACTATCCATCGAAAACAATACCCGAGATAGGTATTTCACTCTTATCACGAGAGAACGAAATGCCTGCCGCTGTGGTTAAGGGCTCCTGATCAAAAGTAACCTAAGGTTAGTCAGTTGAACATCTGATGCGCGTCGCCTGCCTGCCTGGCCATAGCTTGCGGACATGGGCAGGTGAAAGAGAGGGTTGCATGGAACCCCCTGCGGTATCAGCGCTCCTTTACAGCGAGATACGTCAAAGGGCTCAGGTCGACAGAGTGACTGCTTAGATAGTGTCACCCCAGGTAGATAGCATCATCACAAGATTCGTCACGATAGGTTGTTCGTACTGATTGATACCTTTTAAGAATCCAATGGTCAAGAAAGTCCAAGATGATCCGTGCCAGCATTCACAAGACAGACACACAAAGCAGATTCCATGGGTAAGTCCGTTCTTCAGCATGAAGCTCTCTAACTTCATCGTATCGATCCCGTGTACCTCTCAATGCTCTGGGCTCACCGTCCGAAGATCCGTCATCATACTTTGGATAACCGGTGTAGCAGTGCTCAAACTCCAAGCTGCCTTGCCAGGTAGGTAAGTAGGTGCAAGGAAAGTGTGCCTAGGCTAACAATGAAGCAGAAACGTGACACAACTTTGTGCGCACAGGAAGAAACGTAGTACTCTGATGAGGCGGTGCCCTCTTGTCGTCCAAGAGAGATAACTGACTGTTGCGGCAATGCAACGCTATGCTGATACGACATCATGTCGCCACCTGACCCCTACATACATACGTATCTACCGTCAGTTGAGTAGGTTAAGTATATCGATATGAAATATTGGAAATATATAGGCGCAAGATGTAGGTAGGTATGGCAGATGAGATAACCCCCGTGGGATAAGATATCTATCTATCCACCTACCTGAGTTAAATGTCAAGTGCCGACGCGGGCACCCACGCTGAAAGGGGATTGGATTCCCAATACGTCGGGTTTCATGATTGGGGAGCTTCCAGATATGGTCCTTTTACTGCAAATGGGCAATGGCACTTGGTCTTGTCACTGCTACATCCCCTAATATTACTACAGCTTCGGTTGAGGACGACGGAGGAAAGCAGCACATGAGGCAACCCAGCAATAAGTCCAAAAGAGGAAGGGCCGTATGAGTTGATGGACTTGATAGCGATTTGTATACAATTGCCAAGAATACATATACACATTAGATACAAATTTTGATGGGTGCAAAGGCGCCAGCGTCAACGCACCCTAGAGGCATACTGCTGTACAAAGAAGTAACAAAAAATGACGACGAGATAAGCCTGGTCTACCGTCATCTTGATGCCTTTTCCTTTTCACTCCCGCTGGCGGCGGCGCTTTTGCGCCCGACAAATGAGCTCATGCTCCTATCCAGGCCGGACAGGCTGCGCGTGATGGTCTGGAGTCCGACGGGCAGCACGTTGTACCAGTCGATCCAGCGGGCGTACAGGGGCATGGCGATGTGGTCGCTCAGGCCGAGGTCGACGGCCTTGATGATCTCCTTGGCGACGTCGATGGGCTCGACGACGGGCGCGACGAACGAGTTGGGCGTCCGGACGCCGCTGAAGAGGGGCGTGCTGAGCTGCCCGGGCGTCACGAGGACGGTCTTGATCTCGGGGTACTCGCGCAGCTCGGCGGCGAGCGACTTGTGCAGCGCCGTCACGCCCGCCTTGGCCGCCGCGTAGTCGGACAGCCGGGCGGCGCCCAGGTGGCCGATGACGCTCGACAGCGTCACGATCGTCCCGCCCGTCTCCTTGTCCAGCATGCCCGGGAGGAACTGCCTGATGGTGTAGAAGTGCGACAGCAGGTTCGTCCGCAGGCTTCGGTCGATCTCGTCCGTATCCATGTCGAGCAGTCTCTTACCGATTACCACCGCCGCATTGTTGATGAGGATGGTAGGCGTGCCCAACTGTGAATTGATTTTCGCTCGTTAGCATACATATCCATGTTTGCGACTCTGCAGGTGACAAAGGAAGCCCCGTTGCGGGATTGGGGGGACAAAAGCTTACATCACGCTCAATCTCGGCAGCAACGCGCGCAACCTGGGACTTGTCGGAGACGTCGCATCGGTAGTACGTAACGCCGCGCGCCTCGGTGTTCTCGAGGGGCCGCGTGTCCAGCACGGCGACGGTCGCGCCCCGCATGCCGTAGACCTCGGCGATCAGCAGGCCCAGGCCGCTCGCGCCGCCCGTGATCACGATGACCTCCTCGCCCAGGTCGACCTCGCGGTGCAGCCCGTACGCGATCCGGTGGCTGGCGACGTTGCCCATCCACATCAGCGTCACCAGCGTCGCCCACGCAACGCTGACCACCATCGGCCGCGTGTCCCACGCCTGGTGCTCGGCGCGGAAGCAGAGCGGTATGATCCATGCCACGAACGGGTGCAGCAGCGTCACGTTGAGCACTTTGAGGATGAGGTCGATCGACAGGGGAGCGAACCACGAATCGTGCGTCGACGGCGACGGCGAAGGCGTCGGCCGCCCATTGGGAGGATTCATGCTGGTGGTTGGTGGGCTGGGAGCTCGTTGGCGGGGTAGGTAGGTACTGGGATAGTATAGATTGATAATATGCCAATGCGAATCGGGCCAGATCGGTCGTAGGTTAGAGAAAACGCGTTTGACCTGCAAGCGCTTCGGAAGTGCGTTTCGTTGCGAATGAATGATATATGATGTTCGAATTGCAACAATGCGAAAGTCGAAGTAGAAAGGAAAGCAATTTTACTATCGTTGACTGTCATATGACAGGATGAGCTCCTTCTGCTTGGGTTGAAACACTTTAGGTCCATCAATGGGGATTTTCCTGTTTCACCACCGCACCCACACGTTATTTTAGCCTCGTGCTATTTCGGTAACAGGGACGATTTTAAGGGGGATCGTGAGCTTGTCCAATCGGCTCGTGCCGAAGTTGCAACGGTTCCAATTTGCATACTGCGGTACTTCATTACGTAAATTTAGGTTCTTTTAACTTAAGACCTCAATGGCTTTCTCCGTGCAAGTCCCATGATATTGTTGTGATTCCAGGCATATTCTAAGCAAGGTCTATTAATAAGAGTAAATCAACGCCAGTTCCGGTACACAACTACACTATACAATTGTATTTCAAGTGGATTGTGCAACGAGGTAGTCATGCGCAATACATATTGGCATTGCAGGATTGATACTAACACTGTTCAGTAGTGCAAGACGACGCCTGGGAACAAGAATCGGAGTCTTGGGCTCAGCTCGACGGATTTGTCACAATCTCCCGTTGAATTGTCAGCATTAGATATATCAATCCGCCCACCACGGTTCCTTGCACTTTAGAACATTCTCCAAACGCCGGCATCTCAGACAATGCATTTGCTTTCCTTTTTGGTATCCATGCTTCCCCAGCCCAGTAACGCCATTGTCAATGCAAAGACCATCCGAACGAGGGCCGCAATCTTGTTCTTGGTCGGTGGGACCCCGATTACTTCTCCCTTGCCAGTACGACCTTGTCTCGTTCGCTTTGTCTCTTCTCGAATTGTTTCTTCGTGTGTTTCCGCTCGTTCTCCTCCCGTCTCTTGATAGCCTTAAGTTCTTCTTGCTTGATCTCGCCTGCCTTCTTCACAACCTTGGGAATATGTCGGTGTCTCCTGATACGCCTGATTTCGGGCTGTTTGTTTTGTTAGTACCAATAAGCGCCATGTGACGGACCCCCTCGACAAGACTCTGGAAAGGGCTCTCATAACCTACCATGTGGCTGTATCGTTCGATTAAAGCGTCGTTGTACTCGAGCGCTTGTCGGTGTCGCGCTGACTTGACGCCCTGCCGTTTGGACGCATTCGCTCTCCATAACCGTACATTTCCATCGTCGCTCCTGCAATTACGCCGTCAGTTTCTCGATCCAGCCGCAAATCTGATTTCGTGGCACTAACCCAGAAAGGACGTAATTGGCGTCAGGCGTCCATGCCACTGAGAAGACACGCTGCATTCGCTTCGTGTGGTATATATCGCGGGATACGCCTTCATCCCGATTCCACCTATCCAATTGTCAGCAGTGGTTGGATAGAGAGTTGTCAGGACGTTCTTACAGTCTGATCGTTCGATCGTAACTTCCGCTGATCAAACCTCGACCGTCAGGCGACCAGTCAACGTCCATCGCGGCCGCGACATGTCCCTTGTCTATATTTTGGTGATGTGTGAGCAAGGATCCCCAGCAGGTCGGATGAAGGAAGACATACAAATATTTAGGGCTCGCTGGATGTTTCGCATGCTGTTGCGAGCACTGTTAGCCAGAACCGTTTGAGAACATCTTACTCTGAAGAAAGGGCTCCTAGGCATGAATAGTTGCGTCCAAGGTTGCTATAATACGTACTCGAATGCTATTCATAGTTAGCGATGATTGATTATGCAGGGAAGAACGAGGGCAGAATGTTCCTCATCGGGCTGCATACTACCACTGGGAAGCGGGACTGAGACATACCATAGAGGTTATGATCTTCTGAAGCGACAGCGAAGTTCATCGGCTCCATAGGATTGAAGCAGATCTTGTTTAGACCGAATTTAAGGGTCGTCCTCGCCAGAGGGGACGCCGTTCTTAAGTCAAAGCTGCACTTCATATTAGCAACTACACTGGAATACAGACAAGACATATCGGGCTCAGGTGCATACAGGATTATACTGCGATCATTGGAACAGCTGGCCAGAACACTAGTTTCGCTCTGGTTAAATGCAACCGAATTGACTAGAAGAATAATTAGCGCTGAGATAAGTCTTTGCGAAGCGTTACACGTTGCTTGTCATAGACTTACTTGTATTTCCAGAGGAGGGCCATCGAAGGATCTCGGGAGCAGCAGTGTACTGGTCCAGATTGTGGATGGATATACACTGCTCACTGTCAGTACCGCCCAAGTGAGAGCTAGAACCACAAATCTTACATCTGTAGCTGCTGCGAATGAACGACCTTCGCGATGCAGAGATAGTGATGTATACGGATGGCTTCCGAGCCAAGAGTGAATCGGAGGTGATTTGCTCGGCGTGTTGTATGGATCGAATAGTTTGATAGTCGAGTCCGAGGATGCCGTTAGCAGCTTCTGGTCTTTGGTGAAAGTAATGGCCTTCACAATGTTCTCTGCCGCTGTGGTCTTCCACACTTCATCCCGGCTTGATAGATCCCAGCATTTCACAACACTAAGGGTATGTTAGGCACATGGCGTATTTGGGCATGTGATACTGCTACTTACCCATCTCCTGAACCACTGGCAAATCTTGAAAGGCTCTGAGGATCTTTGGCGAAAGAATACACTCCGTCTACATGTCCCTCTCCTAGTTGTGTTATGACTGGGGAGATGGTTGCTTGGTTAGAATGACTTTATTCAAAGGGTTTGGAGAACAATTCATCTGTGGTGATATACACCACATGATAGAGGTCCAAATCTTTAGTCAGGCTTACAAGGTTGCGCAAACATGCGCTCGAGCTTGGTCCTGTAAGCATGGAAGTCAGGTTCAATTCTCCAGGAATTTGATCATCCAGCGGCCAGAGGCAATCCACAGAACTTGGCCAATTCTACCAAGTCATGAAATATGAATTGTATATCTGAAACCTTTGCCTTGCCATTCTGGGGCAGCATGGTAAGGACACATAACAGAGATGGCTTACGCATTAAGGGCCCGGGTGTATTCTCTTGCCCTTTCGAACTGGTGAACTGCCGGGTCAAGATTTCTTGGGGCCTTTGGCGCACTAGAGCCAGCGGGCAGGTAACTTTCCACACCACGGGAAACCGCTTTGATTTTCTATCCAGATAATCAGTAAAAGGTTAACAACAGTGAGAGCAACATCTATCGGGCTCACCATGGTGACAACGGTCTCGTAAAATCCCTGATGGGTGTTGTTGGCTTGTGGCTTCGAGTGGCGTGACTGCAAATGAAGTTCAGAAGGATGTCAAAAAGATCCTGCAAAGTTGAAAGTGTGGCTGACAATTATCCACCAAGACTTAACTAAGTTGTGGCTCAGTGAGAAATCTCCATATTTGGTATATATGCATATTGAGTGCACAGGCATCTGTGTCCATTATGTGCATCTCCGGTAACTTTGCTCCGTGGTCCACCTTGGAGAAAGCGCGATTGATTCGGCCAATCCCAGACAATTCATCCAGAATACCCTGCTTACGGTTTACCAAGTACATGGAGTACAGACCTACAGTCACTGTTGGTTCAAGTTCTTTACCAAGTAAGAAGCACAACTATTATAGGACCTCTTTATGTTTACAATGAAGTTCTACATTATCTCAGGTACACAGGAGGTGAAAGTGTCTTTATTTGTTCAAATTTTGACTGCTACATAGGTAAAGAGTACAGCGCACAGTAGTCGGCACACTAGTACTACATTAAACAGCTCGTTATTGGCGGAGCCTTATTCAACGGTACATTGTACAGCAGTACACTTGGGATGTAGTCTAGGTAGCACCTGCATTAAACCTGGAAGTTGGAATAGGCAATCTTGGTTGACGTCATCCATATTGGTTCTGCATGTTCTACGTGTGGAAATACGTTGTTGAAGGGCAACCAAGTTGTCTCATTCTGCACCTTGAACCCAAAGAACTGCACATAGCACACACAATGTGAGGAGGAAACATTGGTTATCAATCAGATCTGCATATATCATATTTTTGTAAGTGGACACCATTGCTATTTAATGTACATATGCATAATCCACGGTCTTCAGGGTCAGATACTTGTCTATGTACATATATGCATGTGGGTACTTCGCGATACAGCACAGTGCATTCAACCACACCTGCATTTTCCAGTCGTGCCAAGGTGGTTGCACCGCCCTTGCAAGGAAGAAGTTCGTGTTCTGTTGGCTAGTGTAAAGGACTTAACAAACCCCTTCCTGTGCATCTGGCACTCACTGCATGCAGTATTGGTGACAGGTATCGTGCCTACCTGTGAGATCGATGCTGTGGAAGCAGGGGCTTTGCCTTATGATTAATCAAGTGCTGCTGACACTGACAGTTACTTCCGTTGCATTGGAACGCACCTTACTGGATCCTCTGGATGGCGGCCAACCAGAAACCTCACGGTTGCCAAGCTTTCGCAGGTGGTTTCCGTGATCCTGTAGCGTTCTCATCTGCCATGACACGCGTATCTCCACTTTCCCATGGGCTACGCCGCTACCGCCTTGAAGTTATATATCGCTCTTGCCCCTGGACCGTGGCCCAGAAAAGGGAAGGGGGGATTTGCTGGCTAATAAGGCAAGTGCCATCGTGTCTGGCTAATTATCTTGGCGCGCTTCCCAATGAGAAGTTCTATTCTGTAAGGTACCAGGTGGGTAGGTATGTAACCCAGGCAATCTCTCCCAGACACCCGTGACTGCTTTGCACCAGTACAATATTACAGAGTAAAGAGCGGGCGGTCTTGGAGACGATACCACCTACCTTGGTTAAGTACTTAGATGATGCCGGCAGGTACGGGTAGGCGTTGGTAGAGCTACATAAACGAGCTCGATCGTGTTTTGTTTTGATGTTGTGAACTCTTCTCCATGTCCATTTTGGAACTCCAAAGCATGACCATCGCTATCGTTTCTGGCAACATGGTCAATTGACGATTTATTCATTAGTGTCCTCTTTGGTTCATGGAATTCTCTCTGGGTGTCTTGTCTTCTTTTTGAACTGCGAGCATCACGTCTAACAGTCGTAGCAACTTAACCAGATCGAACTTTTGTTGTTGGTTGACTGATTTTATCGGCGTACCACGACCGAGGCTCCTTTGACACTCGTTTGTCTCTCCTGGCGCTACACCCGTTGTCAACAATATCCACAGCACTCGTGGATCTCTAGACTGCAGTAATTTACTTCCACCAGAACCATACTCATTCGTTTCTCACGTGGCACCTGGCCGCTGAAACCTAAGATCGCACCTCTCTTCGGGACTACTTCACCAGATTTCACTCGTTGGTCATTCGACTACCCCAACCATGCGTCTTTCAGTGTTCGTCGCCCTTTGTGGCGCTGCCACCACCTATGCGCTGCCCACAATTGAAGCCTTGGGCAACAAGTTCTTCACCAGTGAAGGGAATCAATTCTTCATCCGAGGTATGATGGCCTGACCAAATGTGTGTCCATGTGCAAGTACTGATCTGTTCCTCGACTCAGGTGTTGCGTATCAGTTGGTTCCTGGTATGTCTTGATATGAAAACTATGGGATATCTACTATTGACTGTCGCTTACTCGATTACTCTCCAGATGATCCGTTGATTGACACGGACCAATGCCAACGAGACGCCACTCTGATGAAAGAACTCGGCGTGAATACGATTCGGGTGTATCACGTAGATCCCAAGGCAGACCACGATGGATGTATGAAGGTCTTTGACGATGCTGGCATCTATGCCATGATCGATATGGACACCTTCAACTCGTACATTCTCGCCGTATGTTTCAAGCACCCTCACTGAGCAAATATCCAGCAACGCAGCTTGGGAGACTGACCATGGTAAATCTAGGACAACCCTTACTGGAACCAAAGCCAATTCGACGCTTACGCCAGGGTGATGGACGCCTTTCAAGGTTACGACAACCTTCTTGGCTTGTTTGTCGGCAACGAGATTATTGCTATTAACAACCAGTCGCTCGTGGCTCCTTTCATCAAGTCTGCAGCCCGCGACCTCAAGGCGTACCGTGACTCCAAGGGCTACCGCAAGATCCCCGTGGGCTACTCTGCTACTGACATTGCTGAGCTCCGACCTTGGCTGCAAGATTATTTGACTTGTGGCGGGAACGCCTCGGAGAATATCGACTTCTGTAAGTGACCATGCCCACTGCACCCCGTCCTAATTTTGAAGATGTATGCTGTATCAGAACTGACCGTATCTCATAGACGGCATCAACTCTTACCAATGGTGTGACCCTTCGAGTTACCCAACCTCTGGTTACGCCAACCTCCAGGAGGAAGCGAAGAACTTTCCTGTTCCCATCTTCTTCAGCGAAACAGGATGCAACCAGCCTGGCCCACGTCTTTTTGATGACCAAGATGCTATTTTCGGTCCTGAGATGATCAATGACTGGAGTGGCGCCATTAGTAAGTCATGGAATGTCCTTTCAGGAACCTGTTTACCGCTTGGAAAGCCTTAAAGTTCCGATTTGTGTCTGGAACGTGGGATGATGTAACCCTTTGAGCCTGGCTCTGGACGGCATTGGCTAACATCATATTTCTGTAGTTTATGAATGGATCCAGGAACAGAACGCATACGGACTCATTTCATACGGCCCGGCGGTAGACCCGACAGCTACTGGTAAGAACATATATGACGGCTTTACGCGCGCCGGCACTCCAACCCCGAAGTTGCCCGACTTCACAAATCTCAGCAAAAAATGGGCCCAGATCACGCCAACGGGTGTGGCCAAGTCTGCTTACGATCCGAACATCGTATCAACACGTCCTTGCCCGACTTCGACCCCTGGTGGGTGGCTCGTGGACGGGAATGTGGCTCCTCCCCCGCTAGGAGCGACGCTCTCGGCCGATACCTTCGCCACGCCTACCGCCAGCGTTACTGACGCAGAGGCACCCAAGCCTACGGAGTCGGATAGTGCTGGACATGAAGCCGCTACACCCCGGGAGGTTGCTAGCATGGCTGCAGGACTGACTGGTGTCATGATGATGATTACCTTCTGGCTATAGGGACTGCTGGGAGTTGTGATGATGTTCATGGTCTGGTAATGAGTTTCGATAGAAGGCTATGATGGCATAAAGCCAGTAGCTGGTTCTAGGCCTGGTGCATGGAACGTTTGCCATACGGAAGTCATGTGGCAGGCAGAGGTTGGTTCAGATACCAAGGGAACGATGCATGGTCATTGCTGCCCCTACGGGTATTGACTGAGAAGGCGGTGCTGGAAGCATATAGATGGCCTCGGAGTATTAGAGCACTGCATCATCCGTAGCATTAATAATGAAACCGTAATATTCTAACACTCTCGAATTCTTTCTTGGGCCGTTAACATGGAACCAACTGCTGAGCTCAGATGATCACTATCATAGAAAGAACACAATGGCACATGTTCCCAGAAAAGTTGTTTTTCCTTGGCCTTTAATTTTTTTTATTTGACTTGTTTTTGTCCTTGTTTGTTTCGTCATAATCCAGTCCGCAGTCTTTGCAACTGGCTCATGATGCTATAGCCTGATAGACCCTTGCTTTCGCTGGTCCCAGCATCCATGCTAGTATTTGCGGTCCTCTTACGACCAGGCTCCCCATCAGTTCTGCCCTCGCGGCGGCCGGCTTGCTCGATATCGCGGATAAGATCTCTATGCCTATCCTCGACAATCTTGGCTAAGCTGTCGATAAACTTGGTACGACCCTTCTCCTCGGCTGTGCCCTTCCAAACAGTGGTCAACTCTTTTAATTCCTCGATCCGACGAGCAGCCTTCTCGATGCCCTCCACGGGATCGGAACCGCTCGACAGGAGTTGCTCGATTTCGTCCCGGAACTGCTGTAGGATCTTCTGCCCCTTCTCTTCGGTGCTGCGGGCTTCGGATCCCGGCTCTGGTGCCGAGACTGACAGGAAAGACGAGCTGACAGAGAGCTCGGACGGTGGGAACACGAACTCCATGGCATCACCGAAGGTCTTGACGACCGTGTCCAGCCGCGAGCGCACGAGCGTCAATGTCTGCAGCTGGCTGATGAACGCCGGGTCGGTGGGGCCTCTGGCAGGGCCATCCGTCGTAGTACTTGCTGCTGTTGCTGCCGCTGCCGCTGCTGCGGACGCGGTATGCTCCGTGTTCTGAGCAGAAGGAGGGGCGATGACGACCGAGGAGCGTCTCTGCTGACCCGGGGTTATCGTAGCTTGCGATGTAGTAGCTCCTCCTCCCGCTCCTCCCCTGGCCTCGGAAACCTGTTCCTGCAAGCCCCCCGGCACGAATTTGACGATGGCGTCATGTAGGCCGTCGGCGAGAGCCTCGGAGAGGCTGAGGGTCTCACCGCGCAGCAGCTCGACCTCGTACGCGAGCCGGCTCCCGCTGCGTAGGATGTCGTCGGTGAGCTGGGTGAGGGTGTTCGTCAGGCGCGTGGTGTGGGCACTGAGCTGGGAGATCTGGGACTGGGCCTGTGCGGTGAGCTCGGCGAGGGGTACGGGTACGGGCGCAGGTGTGGCCGAGGACCCGCTGCCGCTGCCGCCGATATTTCGCGAGGATGGCGTTGACGTGGATGTCTGCGGCAGGGGCGGGAGGACCGAGTTTAGGTAGTCGGCCGGGCTGAAGGTGGGGCCCAGGAAGCGCTGGAGGAACGGGTCGGACACATGCGCGGACTTGGGCTCGATGGCTGCTTTGGACTTCTGCCGTAGGTGGTACGGGATGTTGCGAGAGGACGAGCTCACGGAGCTGTTATGGCGGCGGCGCGGGGCCGACATGGTTCATCTGAGGTGCGGGAGCCGATCGGGGCACGCGAACGCTGCCCGCTTGAATTGATAAGCTTTTCATTCGAGTTGCCTTGATGGCTGTGTCTGGTGTCCGGCGGCATGTTGGTGTTGCACCTCGGTAGCTGGTACGTACTGTGTGTATACACGGTATACGGTACCGTCTTGAACCAGAGGTTCTTGTATCTGCTTGGGGTGTTTAGCCGCTCTAGACTAAGTTAGATCCTATCTACTCTGACCCCAGGTGCCGATCTCCACTGCATTTAGGGTAGGACCAGCAGACATTCCGCAGTGACAGGTGGTGAGGTTGGACCGTTGGAGTACTTAATTTTGCAGGTGTCGCTATGCAGTACAGTACTTACTTAGAATGGTTGAAGTTTCACCACTTGCTTGAAGTTGTCCAGGTGGTTTTTTGGCCAGCCAACCCTATCCAATAGATGCAACATCACTGTACAGCATTGTGACCTGTAACTGATCCTGGGAGCAAAGTGCACTTAATTGTAAGGTTAGTAGCTCCTCATGGGTAACAGGTATCTGGTTGTCTAATCACTTTGCAGGTTGGCGGCTGTTGGAACAGAATAAGAGAACTTGTACAACTGTAGGCAGCGGCAATGCAGCCTGATGGACGCTTACATAAACTTGATCATGCCTACTTCCTCTGCTATGTCTTTGACCACTGTATTTATCCTCTAACAATCCTTGTTTGTCTGAGTACAGCAAGGTGCAGTTGGTAAGAACTGACACCTTGCATGAGGGAGCATGGGTAAAGCATGCTCTCATCCCATCGCTCGACGAATCTTGACTTCATTCTGTCAACTGGGTCCTGCTCCAGTGCAAACAAAATGTAGAGACAGCAAGGGAGAAGGTCATAGATTGTGAACCTCCTTTCATTCTTTAGGGCTGCTCCTCCTGTTATAAATCTGTCTGCCTCCCAGTTTATCATTCAATGGGTGATCAACCCATGCTATCACTGATTTCACTGTCATGATCAGGCATTTACAACAGTGTTGCGCACCTATGTCGACATACTCGACATACTCAACATCCTTGACGTTGCACCTTCTTCTTCCACATATGCCCACGGTCTGTGACTCGACTTTCAACCCTAACAAAGTCGCTACCACGTTGCATGCTCCTTCCTGACTGCCGCCTACAGCCTACATATTACCAAGTACTTACTTCGACGCAGATAGGCTGAGAGAAGGTACCTTAGAGCTTGGGCTCTCCTCGAGTGATAGCACAAATGATCTAGGTTACCCTTAAATTGTTCCGGTAGGTTCAGCTGCCACTCTAGCAGTACTGACGTGCCGTTGCCTCTACATACTTTGCCTACCATATATCCCTTAACCTGTGGCTGTCGATACCTACTTATACTGATGCTAATATCTGCATTTAGAAAAACGCCACATCTTATGATATCAACATCGGTACAGCTAGTTGCAACTCTTTATAGATGGCCCCAAGCCAGAAACAGGCCCGGTTTCGGGCAGACGTCAAGGACCTTTGCCAGAAGGAGGTTCCTAATGTGAGGAACCTCAGGCGGGGTGATGGTGAAGGTAAGGATTTTCAACATGCTCTTTGGCAACTCCAAGTGCACTCATAACAGTGACCACACTGTTATAAAGCAGTAATTTCCGTGCACTAACATTTCATATAGGCGAATTTGTATTCAATTTCACTCACGACCGAGTCCCCGAGGAAGGAATTGACATTTCTATCCACCTTCAAAGTAAGTTTGGGTTCTGTTCCACCGCCCTGGACAGACTTTTGCAGACCGATCCACACAGCTCAACTGTGGCTGACGCTCTACACAGACCCGGACGACTATCCTCGCAAGGCTACCTATCTGGTCTTTGCGATTTCCGATGCACCCGACAATATTAAAAACATCTTCGATAACTTGAACAATGATACGACGACAACAAAAAGCGAAGTGACCGTTGGAGACATTATAGAGAAAATCACCAGCAAAATATGCGCCACTCTCAGCTCATCGGGAAGTGACATGGACGAGGCGTCGGATCAGCCTATCTCAGACTGGGAGGAGGACGGAGATGAGGCCACATACGACAGTGACGACTTTGGGGGCGATGACTTTGATATACCGGGAACTGCCGCTTCTGAGATTCCTCCCTCCGTCCTTGAGCGCATGCGACGAGACTTGAAAGCTTGCAAAGATGCAGGATTTAGGGTCGGAATGATATCTGGCGCTGATTCCCCAGATCACCAAATAGTGTCCATTTCGATCAAAGCCAGCAAGCTTGGAGTCTCAGACGAGACACGCATGGCATGGAACCTGGATGGTCCCTGGTACGTAGTCTTGCTTATGAAGTATGATGGCGGTTACATATTGGGCGAGGATGTTGTCCAAGAGAAGGCAAGCCTGCCTCCCAAGCTCCAGTTTCGACTTCGCAAGTGCTCCAGATACCGTCCCACGCTGGGCCAGGCTTATGCAGCCTTTACGCCGCACCATCCAGGAGCAAATTATGGGCAATCAACCACAGACAGAGAATTTTCGACCTTTGGGGTGGATGGATTCATCGAGCCTCTCCTCAACCACGATCTTCTCAATATGATCAGAGTCAAGAAGGGTAAGATAAGCGGCATTGAAAATCCTGTCGTCTCTTACTGCTAACAAAGGCTGTTTCTAGCGGCCAAAGTGTCGTGGGACCAAGCGAAAAGAATGGTCTCAGCACTAGCTACCCATGCGCAAACGGAGTGCTCAGAGACTACGCAGGGAAGTGCGAGTCCAGTCAATCCAGTAATCGAAAGGGGCGTACACCCTTTTCTGAGGGTCGATCACTTACTGAGCGAGAACCAGCCATCGTTATCGTTGCCACTGGTGGCCGCCCAGTGTGCTTTCTCCTACCTGCTCAAGTGCACCGACTATTGCATGGTCTGTCAAGACAAAATCAGCCAGAATTTCGAGGCGATAAAGCCCTACGTTTGCAGCAAGCCCCTTTGCCTATTTCAATACATGGCCTTGGGCCTGGGCCCAGTCATTGACCACGAGATAGTCCGGCAGGAGAGCGTCGTAGATCTTCTCATCAGTTTCTGTTATACCAGCCTGTGGGTTTTCTCCCGCCGTCCGCGCCGGTATCCCGAAGGAATGAACATAGAAGTCCCCTGCATCCGAAGCACCGCAAGTGTGGCGGCTCAGGACGATTATCTCGTGCAAAACGTTGGGATCCTAATTCATCCGATACTGGTCGAGGTTGACTGGGGGGCGACTGTGGCCACCATAGGAAGCTGTCCTGATCTCAAGACTGGCGACCAGGTGGTCATCCACACGTGCACAGAGCTGCTGGGAAGAAAGTGGATCGATGTATTTCACTACGCACGCATCGAGCACAAGGTAGACCAGGTTATCTGGTTACAGGTTTCGACGCGCCACACCGTGACCCGCGATCGATCCATGCACGCAATCGTTTCTGCTCATGACTGGGGAGCTGATCCGCCTATGGTCGGCAGGCTTGTCAGATGCGAATCTCTGGACGACATCGAAGGCGAGTCGGAAAAAGCGTTTTCGATGATCTTACTTCTACACACGCTGCCGGCTGTCAAAGAGATGAAGGAGTTCCTGCAAGCTAATCAGTCTCGAGAACTGTCGACCTGGAACCGGATACCGCCAGCGTCGATGAGGCTCCTGAGGTGGATAATTGCATCGAACCGATCCATCATCCTGCAGCTAGACGCAGGCTCTGAAGAGAGGATTCCCGGCTTCCCAGGTTGGTTCCAGTTCCGGTTTGCACAAGGCTCGCCGGAGAAAGAGGCGCTCTTCCAAGAAGCGGTACGGCAGGTCGATAAGCCCCAACGCACAATATTCGCCTGGCAGTAAGTCCGTTCCGGGGGATCGAGCGTGTGGCCGTATGCCTTGCCATTACCAAAAGCTCTAACCTTCTGAATCACAGTGGCAGCCAACCGAGTAACTGGCACTCGATCATTCGGGAGGGGCTCAATTTCGACTTTGTTCAAAATGGCAGGGCTTATGGCAATGGCGTCTACTTCAGCCATGACTTTGGCATCAGCCGAGGATACTCTGGCACCAGCCATAGAACTGGCTGTCCTCCCTCTCTTGTAAGTCTCATGCATGATGCAACCGAGTCCCGGGACTGACATGTACTCAGATGTACTTCTCCCCAGACTGGCCCCAAAGCTCCATGGCGCTTGGCGAGATCGTGAGTCTGAATGAGCTCGTCAACGTGCCGGACAAGTTCGTGAAATCAAGCCCCTTCTATGTTCTTGACGTCCTGCACTGGTTTCAATGCCGCTATCTGTTTGTCCGCGATGAGCACTATGAGTCTGGCCCCGACACGGCTGGAGGTCGGACTCGGAGTAAACTTAGCAAAGTGGATATGTTGGATCAGGACCCAGCACATCCAGTTACTGGAAAGAGAGGGTCTAAAGGCGCGTCGGACCATCTACCTGTCTGCTCTCCCTGTTGTTTCTGCAAGCTAACCTCTTAGTAGTTTCCATCCCGAGAAAGGCAATCTCTTGGGCAACAGGTCAGCAGTCGTCTCAGCCCTCTCTGCCCGGGCAGGCTACTGTGGCCGGGGATGACACCGACGAGGAAGATGAGGAAGATGCCAAGTTCTTCGAGGAGGCTCCCCCGACCACGGCCACGACCACGACCACGGCCACAGCCACGGCCAGCGCCGATAATACGCCCAAGACAGATTTCCGGCCGGGGACCTTGGACATGTCGAGCATACCACGGCTTGCACCTCCTTCCGACGCACCGCCGATGGCGTCACGTCGCATCCGAAAAGAGATTGTAGCGTTACAGAAGGCACAGCTCGAGACGCCCCTACACGACCTGGGATGGTACATCGACTTTGAGAAGATTGATAACCTGTTTCAGTGGATCGTGGAGCTGCACTCTTTCCCGCCAGATCTGCCCCTCGCTCGGGATATGAAGGAGGCTGGTATCACGAGCATCGTGCTCGAAATCCGCTTCCTGACGTCGTTTCCCATGACGCCGCCCTTCGTCCGGGTAATCGGGCCTCGGTTCAGACCGTTCTCACAGGGCGGCGGAGGAAACGTCACGGGCGGCGGGGCCATGTGCATGGAAGTACTCACAACCACTGGCTGGAGGCCCATCATCGGCATGGAGAGCGTGCTACTCGAGGTCAGGCTGGCGATGTGCAATCTGGAGCCTCAACCTGCGCGCTTGGAGACGGTGTCCCGCAAGTTCACGCAGTACGATCTATGGGAGGCTATGGAAGCGTACAAGCGTGCGGCCGCAGCACACGGGTGGCTGGTCCCGAAGGAGTTCCAAAACCATGCCCCAGTTCGGCAGTATTACGGTTAACGTGTTCAGCCAAGCAGCATTCCGTCCTAACAGTCAGTTGCTTGAGACAGTTGTTGAGACGATCTTCTTCTCGATTGCTCAACACATCATTCCTGTTCAGTGCCACGACGGCAGGCAGGCAGGGGTTCCCTCTTGAACCATGACATACGACACTAGAGAGGAGTCAGTCAGGGCATCTCCTGTAGTATAGACGGGTAGTGAGTGTCTCGATAGTTCATAGCTCCACGTGCCCGGAGCTTGGTGGACGTTTGCTAGTCTCAAAGCAAAGCAAAGGCCCGTTGCCCGTAAGAGAAATTTGCTAACCACAGTACACCTATCCCAGAGGAATTTTCGTAATGGCAGGTGTTAGGATGTACTTTACTTACTAACCTACCTAGATAGCAATAGCAAAAAACCCATGGATATAAAATGTGCCGAGTGAAGGCTGAAGCGTATAAAGGGACACATCCACATCAGAACAACTTGGCAGACGCGCCGCATCCCGGAGCGTACTTTGACAATAACGGGCGAGACGAGATTTTCCACGCGCACCACGACGGGGGAATTTCGGACGTAGTTGTCGGCTTGGTGGAATCTTCTTTTCTCATGACGAATATTGCAGTCTTCCTCGTTTGCTCGCGTCAACCATAATTCCGTTAAGGATATAATATGGAGATAAACCTCACTCTTATGGGGGCTTATCGCATAACGCCATACCTTTACCATTGTTCATCGGATCACTTTACAGGATACCAAGCAAGCTCTTGATTCCTGTCTGCCTGCCACTAACCTATCCACATCGCCATGGCTGCCTTCCAGCCTAGCTTCCCATGAGGAGCACGAGATGGCGATCGCAAAGACACGCGATTATGTAACCATGCATGATATCGCTGTCTTGGCAGCTGAAATACAGAGCCAGAAGGGACGCATGATTCTGTTGCCTTCTCCTGTTGTCTACAGTAAAGGTTGAGGTCGGTGTTAAGACAGGCTCAGCGATGTCTTCCCCCAATTGCGAGTCGGATGGACCGGCGGTGCGTCCGATCGGTGACTTGCTATACGAAGTGACGATAACGCGGCAGAACCGCGTTGATCTCTTCGCCGACGCAGTGGAACGGCTAGACGAGGCCGGAGACGAAGCCGATGTCATCTTACGGAACTTGAGGGCACAGGCACCGCAGCTCGCGAAACACTTCCACCGCAGGGACTCGGACCTTATCTACGACGTCCCGTTTCGGCTTGTGTGCGAAAGCGACCTGGGTTACGTGCCGTTCGACGAGGCTCGTGTGATCAGGCAGTACCTCGTCGTCAGCTATTCCTGGCGGTTCGACGAGTCGTGGCCCGGGGATAACATGCAGCCCTTCGCGCCGTGGCCCATTAGCCGGCCGTTTGTCGAGGCTATACTGGCCGAGCGCGGCGTGCACACTGCCGACCCCGGCGAGAGGAGTGTGCATTATCGCAGGGAAGGCATATGGTTCGATCAAATGTGTATTCGTCAGCAGGACGAGGACGAGAAGATGAGAAGCTTGGCTATGATGGATATCATATACAAGAGCTGTCGCAAGCTGCTCATCGTCCTCGAGGATGTCACGTTTGATGAGGACGAGATCCGGATTGTTGGAGGCTACGACGCACTCTCTGTGCAGCAACAAGCGTCCTGGGTCCCGGCTCCTGAAGACATCCCGCATCTAGGGAGTCTGTGTAGGAAGATTGACGCATCACGCTGGTGGACAAGATCCTGGTAAGTCTAAAACTACGAAGAACGTCTGCCGTTAGAAGCTTATTGCTACAAAAAGGTGTTGGCACGAATTCGAAGTGAATGAGCCATGGAGCGATATGCGGTCTCACTACTACGCCCACAATGCGCTACTGATCGTGGGAAACGAAAAAGGGGGTACTTTCTCCCTGAAATGGTTAGCGCTCATGGCCATGCGAGCAGGCTCTGGCCCATATGCGGACGCCAACTACACTGGGGTTGACTTTACAGAGTACATAAGACGAATGCTGCGATGGACTCTCATGGATAACACCTTCTCACCTTATCTCGACCCGACCCGCCGTGGCAAGAGCACCGAGAGATCGTCCATCATGGCGCGGTTCTACGTAGCGTCGAGCAGTGGTTGCGCCGTGGTCGCTGATCTGATCACCATCACGATCAACGTCAGCGGGCTGGCTATCTTCTTTACCGGGAAGCCCCAAAGTGTGGACGAAGTGTTCTGTATCGTGGCAGCGCTCGCTCTCGCTGCCGGAGAGGAGCACCCCCTGACAGCAATGGGCCCAGATGCGGTGCGCGTCGACGGCGCAGTTTCGTGGCTTTCCAGGACCATCACCGGCATCGAGACTAACCTGCCCAAATTCCACGTCGGTGGCCTCAAGTACATCCAGGAGCTTACGCTAGAACACGTTAAGCTTGACCTGCTCTTCTTCGAGACAACAGTAGACATGCCCACTGCCGAAGAGATCCAATGGACTTACCAATTCTTTCCAGATACACCTATCCGGTCCCGGGAGCTCCGTTACAAAACACTCGCAGAGACACAGCGTCAGCTCAACTCGAGAGATGATGATTGGGACAAACCGAGACGTCTCTTCTTTCTCAACGCGTGCAAGAACGGGCTCGCGTACATCTGCCGACTCTGGGTATTCCTTCAGGAGCAAGTTGTAGGGAAACTGTTCCACAAAGCGCTGGTAGAGCCCTTCGCACCAGCCGAATTTTACCGCCCCGCAGCAATAAGGTTGCTCGACCTGATTTCGCCTTCTGATGCGTCGAGTGCAGAGCACCAGGACGTCCTCGTGAACTTGTTGAGCTTTATCACCGACCCCCGCGCGCCGTCCTACGTCATGTCACTCCTCACGGCCCGAATAGTGTGCAACGGGGAAGAGAGCGGCGGCGTCGCTATCGTCAATAACCCCATCGTTCGTGGGACCTCCTCCTCTGTGACGCTTGATCGGTGGCGTCTGGCCATGCCCAGAGATCTCCTCGATGCGCCGTGGCACCTCAGTCGAGTCTGGCTCCTAGAGCCCTACGACCATGACCTAAGGTTAGCGAGCAACGAGGAAGGAAGAAGCCTTTGTGAGAGCTCCTCTGATGGCAGATGGCGCCTAGTGGGAAAGATGCAGTGTTTGGGGGATCCCTGCATACCTGTTGCTTCTTCCACCACTTCCACCATTACGAGAGATGCTGATCGCTCCGTCACTCTGAGGACGCAGCAAGTTGTATTCGGGTAGTGTGTCCTTTAGTAAAGCGTTATCAAATATATTAAATCACTAGAAAATGGATGGCTGTATTGTGTGTTATGCCGGGAGAAAAGAATTGGATCGGGCTAGGAAACGGCCCGCTTGATTTTCCTCCTCACTCGACAGACTGTTCCACGATGAACCTGTCCTATCGTTTTCCTGATTACAGATTGTTTTTGTGTACGGATGGGGTTGAGAAAGGTGAAGTCGCATATCTGTGCTGTCTCTACGACGTCGAAAGGTATTTCATTCAACTTTTAGCTTTTCTTTGTCTAAGGATTTGTTGCCTTTTGTAACCTTTAATATACAGATGCTGATGGGAAACGCGAGCGAATGCCGCGGCCAACCATTGTCTCGTCCGGTGCCGGCAGGTTTACGTTCCCATCTCTCTCTTCTTCTTCACCCCCTGGACAACTCCCCAAACGGGAAGATGAAGAAAATTAAACAATACAGCGAGTTTCACGCCTATCGAACAGGAGAGTATTAGGATGCGCGCGAAAGGCGATGGCGTACAAAGGATCCTGCAACATGTTTGCTGTTCTCCTTTCACCTTTTTGCTCCTCTCCCACTATATTTGTGGCCATAGATCATGATTACTTGGCTCCCTTCAAAGTCACCTGGGCTTACAGCCGAACGTGTTAAGTTCAGGTCTTTTTTCTATTCTTTTTTGGATGTTATTACGATTCATTTCGTGACCCCTTTTTTAGGTCGGCAATTAAAGGCCCTGTGTTCGTAGGAATTTGCCGTCGGGTTTTTATTTGATAATGGACGTAAGCAGTAATCACGATGTCTGACTCTCACCCACAGTCAGATTTCGACCGAAGGAGTCGCGCCATTCCTTCATACCTAGACTTGATTCGGAATCGAGCACGCTTATCACATAGGTGGTGCGCGGGTTTAAGAGTTTATTAAACGCGACGACGGTAGGAATGCCATACGCGCTTAAGGTTGAACCGCGACTTGGCATATTACTAAACTCCGGTTAGGAGAGAGAGAGAGTGTGACTGACAGGTGTTTTTGAATTGATATAGACTGCGTTTGTTGCTATATAGTTGATGTATTGATTCGCTCTTTTCTTTACACCCCAGCGAGACACATTGGCAAACGGCTTTAAATCTAGAGTCAACTAACTCACCATGCGGCTCTCGATAACAAGTCTACTTACCTCGGCACTTGCAGGTGGTAGCGTGGCTCATGCCGCCGTTGCTGGTGCTGGTGCTGCACGAGGGCCGTGGGGTGTGGACGTGGACGTGGACGGCGCGGCGCGGCGCAACGCCAGCCTCCCTCTTCCTGCACGCACCGTCTTCCAGCTCGACGACTCCATACCGGGCAGCTGGTTCGAGAACATAGCGATCCGGCACAACGGCGACCTTCTCGTGACCATGCTGAATCCCTCCGCCTCCATCTACCACATCAAGGACCCGCTCTCGTCATCGACATCGGTGAGCGCGTCCGTCATCAGCCTCGATCCCGCCTTGGCCAACGGCACGCTGGGCATATACGAGACGAGGCCGGACGTGTTCGTCGTCGCCGCCGCCTTGTACAGCGCCTTCGTGGTCCCCGTGCCGGGCTCCTTCGCGCTCTGGGAGATCGACCTCGTCAGCGGCACGACGCGGCTGATCGCCAAGATGCCCGAGGCCGTGAGCCTCAACGGCGTCACGGGCATCAGGGGGTCCTCGGTCGTCCTGGTGGCGGACTACGGCCTCGGCCTCGTCTGGCGCGTCGACGTCCAGACGGGCGCGTACGAGGTCGCCGCCAAGGTGCCCGAGATGGACCCCCTGCCGGGCGCGAAGCTCCAGCTCGGCGTCAACGGGCTCAAGACGAGAAGGGCGAGGAGCGGATACTACTACGACCTCTACTTCAGCAACAGCAACCGGGCCTCCATCTACCGCCTCGCCATTGACGCGAGCGGCTTCCAGCGGCCGGGTGCCAGAGCCGAGCTCGTGGCGCGCTTCGAGGCTGATAACATCGATGACTTCGACATCGACGACGCGACGGGCGATTTCTGGGCGTGCACCAACTTCCAGAACACGGTGGTTGTGGCCAAGGCCCGGTCCGCCGCCGCCGTCGGTGCTGTGGTCGTGGGGTCTCCGACGGAACTTACCGTGGCGGGCGATACGGCGCTTGCACTGGGCGGAGAGACGAAGTGGGATAGGGACATCGTGTACGTCGTAACGGGTGGAGCGCAGGGGCGGCCGGTCAATGGGACGGTGACAGAGCCGGCGAAGGTGGTCGCCGTCGACAGGCGCGGATTCCGTTAAACGTTAGGTGGGCACGGTGATCTCTTTTTCTCCCCTCTCCTCACGGCGTTTCGTTTCGCAGAGTAACCGCACGCACGAACTATAAAAAATGGAGTGATATTGAATTACGTTCACGAAACGTAGATAGAATCGTCCAAACAGTCCTGGGGTGGGTGATACGCTAGCTAGCACAGAAGCTGGAACTATCTTTAGACTAGAGGAAAGTAACCCCATCACGAAACATGATACCGGCGGGTACATGCCATGTATCATGTGTATTTTGGGAGCAGAGTGGTATCCAGGTTAGACATAGAGGCTAGTCGAGGACGTCAAAGAGTGGAAGCCGAAATCGGGGTTCGTGACACACTTTTGTCGATGCTAAAACGGCGAGTTGTGCGGAATGAAATGTTCAGAGCCCCTGAGATGCGATTTACTACACAAGTATGAGACATGGGCCGTGACGTCGGTCGTGCTGACAGGCCCATGCCCATGGCACGTTCGTCCATGGTGATGTTTCATTCGACTGTCCAGATTTATGCACCCTTTGTCGGACCACTTGCCCGTGGTTGTGGTTGGGTAGCTACGGAACCCGGCGATCGAGGGGAACACGAGCTTTGCAACAGGTCGGACTGACTGCAACCTCGGCCAATACAGCGAGGAGGAGCACTCATCGAGTAGAGAAACATCTATCGAGTAGAGGAAAATCTATCGAGTAGAGGAAAATCTATCGAGTAGAGGAAAATCTATCGAGTAGAGGAAAATCTATCGAGTAGAGGAAAATCTATCGAGGAGAGAAACGTCTATCGAGTCTCGGTAAGCAGATAGCATGCCACATGCTCGTCCCCTCGGTATATTGAGCTGCCTTGACCCTGTCGCAGGGGTGGCCATCCCACTCTGGGGTTTCACAATGGGATCCCGGGGGGGTCAACCATGGTCCATCGGCGCGGCAGGTTTTCAAGGCCCAGAGTCTTCCAATGGTATCGATTGCGCGAGTATGAGAGTACTCCTCGGTTCATTTTTCTCATGTGATGAATCCAATGAGATGATTGTTACAACAACTTTTGGTGCGACTTGGGACAGAAGGAAGGCCAGGAAGGGGCCGCTTGATATCACCCGATATCTCCAACTTTTTTAAACCTTTTTTGTTCCGCAAAAAAAGGGACCATACGCTTGATGTTTGAATGACAGGATAATAGATGGAGGCCTCCAGTCGAAATTAATGTATCTGTCTTGTCGCTCTCCCAGCTGAGCCGGGTTCCGTTTGGGGGGTGGCTATGCCGTTTGCTGGCTGGCTCCTGTAACCTAGATACTTAGTCTGCAGACATGAGACGATGATCTATAAAAAGCGTCACGGTCACGGTATCAAGGTTCAGCACATGGCTAACGGGAACCGGCCGCTCAACTGTGTACTTTAGGAAGGTAAGGTGTGCTGGAGGCTGAATAAGAGCTTGCTGAGCTGCCGCAGATGAAGCTCTGGCATGATATCTGCTCTCCTTGTCACGAAACTTTAAATGCCGAAACACTCCCCCCAGTGTCTCCACTGCAGGCCGAATGCCCACTTGTCGATGGAGCTGACCCCACTGCCAGACTGTGTAGATCACACAGTCCTTGCTGTTGATAATACTACCACATCTCACGATCATATGCTGTAGCTACGAGCAATATAGTATTCTGGGTCACGAAGAATGTCCTTGTCTTTCAGTGGAATGAGGCTGTATTACCGAATAATTGAGCTCATCCTCGAGTTACCGAAGTGCAGCAGTACAACTCACAGGCAGTACTCACACTGTATTGTCTGTTCTGACAAAACTCCTCTGCACCGCCACAACACGCTTGTCTGGTAACCCATCTGTCTCTGCCCTCCTACTTATTGACAGTGTCTGGATACAGTGAAGGTATCCAGATGAGATGTATCACGATATGTGATAGGTACCTGGGAGTCTTTGCTGACCAATGATCAAACTGTGAATTTAATACATCAATTCTCCTCCATATTGTTGGCAGCTACCATGTCCGTATCTATTACTCTACTTGCTTCCCTTGTGGTCCAGCTCAAACTCTGTTACAGGTGTATGCTGTACTACCTACAGTACAGCTCCTCGGGACGTCTTCACTTTAAACTCTATCAATCCCAGATCCTTACTAGTCTATCCATACAAACAGTGCCAAACAGATGGGCACAGACGACTGTGTGCACAGAGATTACTTGAATCTGACTTGAAGAGGGGCCCAGTTATTATCTCCAAGACTTCGACCATGCGGTAGTGCCCGTGGCTATGTATGCAGAATCGATTTGTGCAACATTTTAGTTAACGTTTTTATGTGTACAGCAGTATAGTGGCCAAATGCCCATACGATCCGGTTGGCTCCTTCAGTCTCCTCTATCAGGCAGCCATTTAAGGGCCAATGACATGAAAATATGAGTCCCCCGCTACAGCAATACATGGTTTCTAGGTAATCTCAAGCGACAGCATATTTGCCCTGCTCTCCTCGAGATATGTACCTGACAAACACTTGTACTGCTGTATCTTAAGATCTGTCTGGCTTCCTGGCCAAGGCCTTATTTCCATTGCTACCGTGAATATGCTTTGTAAGCATAGGCAGCGAAGCTTCTTGTCGCGTGTCAGTGCTTAGTCCCTTGAATACTCCGTATACCGCAACTACAATTATCTTGACACTGTGTCGTATTCCGTTGGCCCTGTAAAGTATACTGTTCCATGGCAGTGTCTTTTACAGGTTAGGTTTGAGAAGACTAGCACAAGTTGACTGGGTACATACATACTTATGCACATACAGGAGTACTGGGCACCTGCCAGTAGGTGCAATATGGGCATCTGGGCAGCTTACGCGTCCCCCGTTTCCTGTACCCCAGTTGTCCGTCCCTTTTGGGGGCCTGGTCCCTGGTCAAAACCCAATCTCTAATCGTACACCTACCCGAGGCCAGTGCATACAACCCAGCTATGAACCTCGCAGGAGTGATTGAGCATTGACGGAATGTCTGGATTTCGTTTGGCTTGTAACAAATCCTCCCACATCCCATTCCTTTCCACACATTCAATTATAACCACTTACTATATCCTCGGAGAGTGCAAGTTATTTGAACCTCGAATCTCTCTTTCCAACTTCGTCTATATAACTCTCTTTCCAACTTAGTCTATATAGACTCGCCCTAGTCCCCTCTCCGAAGGAACAGCCATTCCATCCATCCCTTCCGCCATCGCAGGTCCACTAGTGGCGTGACCCGACAATGGCTTCGATACTGGATCGGGAGGTGTCGGCGGCGGCAAGCGATACTACCTACGAAAGTTTGCAGGAGATTTCGGATGGCCTGTTTGATTATGACGCCTGGGAACATATGTATGCTGGCGAACTAGAACTTACCGGTACCAGCGAGATGCCTGTGACGCCATCTCGTCTTCCCGCCCCAGGCCTTCCTGCCCCAGGTCTTCCTGGCCCGAGTCATCAATATGACAAGTATAGACAACAGACCCCTTTCGTTCCTGGCGCTGTGGCGGATGTGATGGCTCACAACGCGAGCGCCCCGACCTGGTGGAGCGGCAGCGGCAGCGGCCGCAACCTCGATAATCTCCACCTCCAAGGCAGGTGGGATCCCAATTTCGACGCGGGAACACAGTTCGGGCCTACCGACAGCCCATCTCCGTCACAGACGGCAGCCGCCCCGGGGGCGGACCTATCAATGCCGCTATACCGGACCAGTCCTGATCAGCGAATCTATCCTGGGATGCATCAACAAAATGCCGCGATGGCAAGGGCCAGGAGTCAACGAGCGTACACGGCGGGACAGGCGGGCGTACAAGAGGAGCCAGGCAGCATGTATCAGTATCAGCAGCCATCTCAGGACACTCAAGCTTCGTGCCTGGCCATAGACTCGAGCGTGCAAGACGTCGATGCTGTCCGCAGGGAGACCATATCACAGGTCATCGGTACTATGAGGTCCAAACCCAGCGAGGCAACGGCAGAGATCTCTGATTCTCAGCAACAGGCGGGCTTGTCGCCCGTTGCCGAAGATCACGAGGACGAGGACGAGGACGACGGGCTAGACGATGACGAGCGCTTGCTGAAAAGCGAGGCGGTAAAGAAGATGACCTCGAAAGAGCGGCGCCAGCTTCGGAATAAATTGTCGGCCCGCCACTTCCGGGAACGAAGGAAACGTGAGACATCCTATCCGTGCAAAGACGAGTTAACCTAATTGCTGTTTAGAACTGCTCATGGAGCTCGAACGCGACGTCGCTACCTTGACAGAGGAAAACAAGCGGCTCGTGGCCCAGAATAGGGCATTAGCCAACGACAACAAGCAACTGACAGATCTTGTCAATTCGGTTCTCCCGACAGAGACTTTTGCCCGTCATCTTAACGGCCTCGTTACCGATCCCTCCGGGATGTTACACAGCCAGTTCCAGCCGCCTGGTCAATCTGCAGCCGCCGTAATCCAGCCAGGTTTGCCGTCGCGCATGGGTCAGCAACACCCGGGGGTCCCTGAGCAAGATCAGCAGTACGCATACAGTTGAGCCGGAGATGGATCGAGCACGCGCTAGCCCACTAATTGGCAAATTTCGGAGTGGGCCTACTCTTAACCAGCCGGTTGACAAGTTGGCAATTCTGGCGTATTTTTAGTCGACTCTGACTGCGAGGTTCGAGTTTTGTTTCGATCCTCTTGCTTTCTACGCTTCTCTGTGCTTCACACCTTCCCATCAGGACCAAGCGGATCCAACAAGATACTCTTTACACTTTATTTGGCTTAGAGGTGTCAAGGTGTTTGGTTACGAGTGCTTTTTCTTGGGTCATTTTCCTCTTCTTGATTCCAGGGTTGCAAGGTGTCAAGGGCTCCTGAGATTCTCTCGCATGTAGGAAGGAATGGGAAGGAATGGGAAGGAATCGGGGTTGGATATACTAGGTTAGGTTCTGGTCGATAGCATCCTTACTCCAAGCGGGCCATTTGCCATTTACCAGTCACCCCTCGGCTGTAGCGAAGAAGAGTCGTCCTGCTGAAGGTTGCTTATGAGGTATATGCTTCATGTTTTAGTTTCTGGTCGACGATAAATGCAGATCTTTGGGTGAAGGGACTGAGCGAGATTGAAACACCTATGGAGCTGTTTCCTTAGGAATCAGGCCCAACTTCAGGTTTCCTACTTATGTAGTATAGCCCCAACTGTTATAGAGGGTTTATCTCTGTATACAGCAAGTATGGAATAGAATAACAAGTTTCAAACCCACCTGTGTCATGGGCAGCCTGCAACGCATCTACCCGAGGAGTTTGGTTGACTGGTAGATACCTACTGCTATGCTGGGTATGATAACTAGGTAAAGTTCTTGTTCACCACCTCCTAAATGAAGCTTTCAGGTTGTACACTTCCGAACGTGTTTTAAATACACTGGAACCAATTACTGTGTATGTTCTAAGACCGGGGTTTACTACCCCTTTCATTGGGCATTTGTTGACTTTCTCTTGCGCAGCATTACAGTATAAACCCTCTATTTGTAGCGTAGCTTGCTCCTGGCGTGCGAGAAAAGTGTGTAGGTGTCTTCATGCCAGGCATCCTTCAATGTTCTGAGGACCGCTAACGAAGGTGCTTGAAATCGTGTTTGTTGCTTGTGGCCAGCCCTTTGGACCGAGGAGGCTTTTTATATTTGGAAGGCAGCAAGGTACTTACCTACCTTACCACCCTATGTCAGCCGTGGCCCAACCTTTGTCAGGCCCGTACCTAACCTACCTACTTGCTGTACATGCAACGATCTTATTGCCTTTGTAGCACAACATTTACAGCAGCAAAGGCAGCGGATGGCGTGGTAGCTCACCAAATGAGGAGACAGCCAAGGTCTAGGTTAGGAGGTCCGAGGCTGTGACAGCATATGTACACATTTCACGCTGAGAACAAGGATGAATTCGGAATGTCGGTGTGTGACAATACCTCGTGTAGTCGCCATAACTCCGGATTCTAGGGAGCTGGGAGCAGGGATGCAGAAGACTTTTTTTTTGGTCCAGCAAGATAGGAGTAGGTTAGGTACCTAGGGAAAAAGAAAAGAGACCTGACCTGGGAAGGTAATTTGAGTACTAATAAGGAGAATATGGCACGACCGGGTTGCAAGGAAATTGGAAGTGGCCCGAGTCCTTCAAACCAGGGATGTTGGAATAATATTATTTCGCTGGTGTCAGATAAGTAGGTACGTCAGGTAGCTACCTAGGTCACTCACATCGTAAATTTGGCCGTATATTCTGAGAACATGGTGCCAGGTAAGAAAGTCGGTCTAGATCTGATTTGCAAGGTCAAAGTCGAGCAAAACAAGACTAGATACCAAGTTGCGAGAAACAAACTTCGGAATACATTGCAGCGAGTCCATGATGCAACACCCTGCCTGCTCTAGGGGTTTGTCGTTTATTATGATCACCTCATTGATTTGATTGAAGAACCTTTTTCTTGGGAACAATGGCATACATGTACATTAATAAGGGGTGAACTACAGTTGTACAGTTGTACGGCAATGGGTAATGTAGCCCATTGAAGGCATGTTAAGTACCTACTTACCTAGGTTACTAGGTTAGTAGATGTATGATATTTCCCTCTTTGCTCTTAGCTTAGATAGTCTCCCAATGCCTACATTTACCTACTACTACCTAGTGCAATAAGTTGTCTTGGATCCCCTGAGATCACGCGAAAACTGGCACAATAGGCCAATGATTGTTGACGTCCACTAAATTGTTGGTAAAAGGAGGCCGGTAGAAGCTACCTCAAGTGTTTAACTAACTCCAGACACCTACTGATGCTGTGCTGTGTCTCAGTATCATATGCATAGAGAGGTAAGCATACATTACTATCAACACTCTTGAGCGGTAATGATGCACTTGAGAATGAGAAAACAGGCATTGCTTTGTCTTTGAAGACACCGTGACTGAACATACAGCAGTACAGCCAGCATACAAGACGTACCGAAGGTAGGTGCCCATATGCTGTAGCAGAGGTACAGCAGTACATGTATGCACCAAAGCAGGTGCAGGTGCTTGCTTGGATTACCACCAATTCCTTAGCGCGGGGCCCTGAACAGAGCGCCACATTATTTTTTTCCTCTTCAGACTCGAACGCAAAGTTCAGAAACTTTGATCAAGGACAAGAAAATATAATATTAATGATCCCAGCACCGCTGTTTCTTGTTCTCGACACAGCAGTTAACCGATGCACAGCACTCTAATCAGTACTTGACAAGACCGACTAGCTAATCAACCCTTCCCGCAACAAAACAGGAAAAGTCGCTGCCAGAAGTTGTCGATGCAGAGCTCCAAAGACGGGGAACATCACAGGCATTCGTACACTCGCAAGAAAGGGTCTGAGCAAGCTCGAGTGCAAAGGTCAAAAGGTTTGACCAGATCCGGAGATTTGTGTCACCGATTCAGTTAACGGCCATGTCGTTTCAGCCGGCCAAACGACAGCGGTCGGATACTTCGAGAGAGTCGAGCAACGTGATCCCGCAAACTTCTGCTCCCGCCCTGAGACAGTTGACCAACAATCTCGCCCTGTATTCCACGACACCAACGCCAGGCACCTACAGCAACGGAGCCTATGGAGCGACGCAGCCCAACACGGCTCCTTCTGCTAATCACCACGCCGTTAGCTATGCCCCCTATTCGGCCAGTCCGGTGACGGGACATCACAACGGCTACGGAAGCACCGGATACCAGAACAATGCATCGGCCGCCGGCTATGGTGGCACCCCCTACAGCCCGCAACATCAGACGAACCCATATGCTGCTGCGAATCACTACCCACACACCCAGGCAAGCCCTCAACTCTCACCCCATTTCGCTCCTTCTGGCATCGGCGGCGTCCAAAACGGGGCTTATGCCCAGAGTCATTCTCATGCCCCAACCGCGGCGCGGATGACCTATTCTCCCGTTGCCACGAGCCACCAGACTACAGCGCCCTACAGCCAGCCGCAGTCACAAAGGAGCAATGCCACACTCGCCGCTGCCATGCATGGCCAGTCGCAGCATAGCAGCCTTTCTTCCTACGGAGATTCCTACACGGCACATACGACGACTCACAGTGGGCAGTACCAGAACCCTTCACCAACATATCCGGACCCCACGATAGCTACAAACTATAGTCCAGCACCTCTGTCGACGCCCCAGTCGCATGACGTCTCTCGCCATATGTCTGAAGGGCCCACAGAGAATGGTGACGAAGACGCTCAAGGGGAGTCAGCGGACGAATCCTCAGAGGTATGTAGGACCCAATGCCTTTCTCCCATCTCTACCAAAGGTGGGGGGGGGGGGGGGGGGGGGCCCGCGAAACGAAACGGTGGGCGGACCCTAATTGCATGGTAACACCTATCCCCGGCCCCGAAAACGGAAGAACCACCAGACTACGGGATAGGGGCG